>OX155961.1:736580-880953 GCA_944548615.1 Micropterix aruncella | reverse complement strand
TAATTAGTTGCCTGCCAATCTGGAGTTCCTGTACACTGCTTGTCACCCTACCACGACTATTACTCATTTCATTAACTACCCTCCAGTCTCTAATATATACATATATATATATATATATATATATATATATATATATATATATATATATATATATATATATATATATATATATATATATATATATATATATATATATATATATATATATATATATATATATATACAGGGTTATTGGTTATTAGAAGTATTCCTTTAAACAGTTCATAGAAGAGGTCAATTGCAGTCGATTTAACCATATAATGCCTAATGCAAAAATGAAGCATTCCTGAGATATTTAAAATTTTAGTTTTTTTTTATAACAACTGACATCTTTCATTAAAAAAAATAATTTGAATAAACTACGCATTATTTTAATATTCCTTTATTGCTTTTGGGTTGGTGACATCCCAAAAAATAAATATTAGCTATGGAATGTACATTATTAAAGTTAATTTTGTCACTATGCTCGAAAACATTTGAAAACTAATAAAAAAATGCGACATATTTACACAAAAATGCATGTTTAAAACTAAAAGTCACAACATTATTTTTTATGCATATTAGCTTAAAAACATCTGCATCTTATTAGCTTTCGAATGAAGTATTACAACCCCAAATCCACAAAGGAATGACAAAAATATGATCAAAATAATAGTAGGAAGAGGTGCGGGACGACGAAGGGAAGGAGAGGTGCGGGACGACTTGTGAACTGATTTCTGTGATTGATTGCCCTCCTGGCGATTCGAATTGTGATCTGTTATAAGGACTGGTTATGGCTCAAAGAGAAAGAAGACGTTCCTTCACAAATGAAGAATATGCAGATATCCTGTATCACTACGGATTAGCCAGAGGCAACTCTGCAGTTGCCCGTCGTGAATACGCGGCTCAATTTCGAAATCGCCGAATACCCGATGTCGTGTTTTCGATAGTGTTTATCGTCGGCTTCGGCAGACTGGCACCGTCCGTAGACGACAAGGTGTTTTTTCCATTAGAGTTACAAAAAAATACTCGGTTATTAGTTTCTTGTTAGTTACCATTATCTTTTTTCAGTTCCCCAATCGATGGATTGGCAGGGGCGGCCCGATACCCTGGCCAACGCGGATTCCTGACTTAACACCCATGGACTTGTCTGGGTTCACATGAATTCGTTGGTCTACCGTGATGGGTTTCCTATCCCTACCGTGAATGAGCTAAGAAAACGCATAATAAATGCAGCTCAACAAATAAGAAACACTTTGACTACTAAGGTAGTCAAAAGTGAGCTGCGTAAAATAATGCGTGTATGTTTGCGAAATAGAGGTGGTCATTTTGAAAATGAACTGTAGTAAATAAATGAAAAAAAACATTACTTTTTTTCCCACCACAAGTTAAAATCGTAAGATTTCTCTAACTTTATGCTAAAACTGTAACTTTATGCTAAAAATAGTAAGATTTATCCAACTTTAAGCCAAAAATAATTTATTGTGTAACATATTCTATTCATAGTAATTGTTAAACTAAAGGGTTTTAATAGAAATTAGGTTTCGAAATTGTTTAAATAATGATTTTACCATTAAAACTTAAAATTTGTTTGTAGAAGATGTGCTTCCAATATTTAACCTTTAAACATTTGGTTGTACCTACACCTATTGTTTCGGTCATATTTTTGTCATTCCATTGTCGATTTGGGGTTGTAATACTTCATTCGAAAGCTAATAAGATGCAGATGTTTTTAAGCGAATATGCATAAAAAATAGTGTTGTGACTTTTAGTTTTAAACATGCATTTTTGTGTAAATATGTCGCATTTTTTTATTAGTTTTCAAATGTTTTCGAGCATAGTGACAAAATTAACTTTAATAATGTACATTTCATAGGTAATATTTATTTTTTGGGATGTTACCAACCCAAAAGCAATAAAGGAATATTAAAATAATGCGTAGTTTTTTTGAAATTACTTTTTTTTAACGAAAGATGTCAGTTGTTTTAAAAAAAACTAAAATTTTAAATATCTCAGGAATGCTTCATTTTTGCATTAGGCATTATATGGTTAAATCGACTGCAATTAACCTCTTCTATAAACTGTTTAAAGGAATACTTCTAATAACCAATAACCCTGTATATATATATATATATATATATATATATATATATATATATATATGTATATATATATATATATATATATATATATATGTATATATATATATATATATATATATATATATATATATATATATATATATATATATATATATATATATATATATATATATATATATATATATATATATATATATATATATATATATATATATATATATATATATATATATATATATATATATATATATATATATATATATATATATATATATATATATATATATATATATATATATATATATATATATATATATATATACATATATATATATATATATATATATATATATATATATATATATATATATATATATATATATATATATATATATATATATATATATATATATATATATATATATATATATATATATATATATATATATATATATATATATATATATATATATATATATATATATATATAACATATGCACAAAATAGGCGAGGCTTCGGAATTCCCCTGTTGTGTAAAGAGCCTTTGGGATGGATAGTGGAATCGACTAGCCGTGAAATCAGCGGCAACATATATCCTCTTGGCTTTGTATCTAAATTGATTTGCAGGGACATCGCAGCGGAGATTGATTTTATTTTCCTCCCCATTAGGGAGATAATGGTCTTTAAAATATATAAAAAGAGTCAATAAAACGTTTACGGCTTTTATCACACGGCTTTCGGGACTTTTTAAATAGAGAATGAGAAGCTGATTTCGTTTTCTTTCTTCATTGATATTGTTGCCTAATCTGTTGGCAAGAGTTGAAAAGTTTGTAATTGAAATCGTTCCACCAGGGGCTCACTAGCTATATTTTAAACTAGAAATATAGAACGAGATTTTGAAATTTGGTGAAGACTGATGCCTGGTTGGGGTTTCTCAAATATGAAGGATTTTTAATATTATTTGCGTCGCATGTATAACAGATATTTCAACCAAAATCTTACAATATGGTTTAGGCCCACTAAGGCGTCTCTGTATCAAATTTCAAGGATCTAAGTCCAAAATCGCGATTTTGAAATATGACCTACGCCCTTGGTGGACAGATATCAACCACATACTTCTCAACTTTTGCCATGTCCAAATGAAGCCTGCATGTTAAATTTCAGCTCAATCTAATTAATCGATAGGGCTCTGTCATAACGGATAGTAGGAAACACACACACAGTCACAGACAGACATACACAAACCGACTTAAATCTGAAAATTATCTTAATCATCTCAGAGAAGCTCAAAATAGATAGTTCCGATACAATACAATTTAGTTCTGCTCCAGTAGGTAGGCTTTCCTACACTTGGATGCGTCATTGCGTCTAAAATTATAAGTGATGTTAAAAATTGAAAAATAATAACTCTCGTGATAGTTGAGACAATATACATTAACTGTAGTAATTTATAATCTAATAATGAAAATTGCTGTTCAAATAAAGAGCACAATGCCTCTGTAAACATAATATCAACGCAATAACGTTATAGTCATGAAAATAGATAATCGTTTATTAAAAATATCAAAATTTTAATTAATTATCAAATCTAGCAATATTATCAGGAATTTTCTAATATTTTAAATTAGAATGCTCTTGGAATATTAATTCAGCATTAACAGTCATATACTGGATTCTTGACTAAGCCATTAAATAAGAATTTTTTGAATGTTCCGTCTTCATCACATTTTTTTTTTGCATGTTCACAATACTTTCCCTCCTGGTCAAAAGACAATGGTCATAAGACAGAAACGAATTTACCGCGTAAAATTTGTAGCACCCGACGCTTCGGTGTCGTTGCAGCCGCCGTTGTCCAGGGTAGACTGAAAGAGCTGTTGGTCCGTTGTTTTGCGGGTAGGCCACATACCGCTGCCGCGACTACATAGGTTATAATAGTGGTGGGGGTCCGGGTTCGGAACGTGCGAATTTCGAAAATCCGTCTTGCACACAACACTCACTGTATCCTGTCTTACGTCCTTGGGTTCGGCGTTCTGCGGCGGGAACATTTTAAGAAGAGGGTTCCACGTAAAAGAGAGTTTGTAACCGTCGACTCTATTGAAGTTCGGGGTTCTTCTTATTTCAATGGCTACCCGGATCATGCGAGGAAAGTAGAATTGTTCCTTGGATAGCAATTATTTTTATGATCATCATTATTTTGAAAATTGAGTTATTTCCGATCAACTTCTGCAACTCATACATGAGTTACGGTTAAATATCCACTTGTGCATATTAAAATCTCTTTTCGTCCGTTCGCTATTCAGTCCGATCCTCCCTCACCCGTAATAAATTCACTATTTTCATTATCCCACTGATTGAAGACCACAACCCAACCGATAAGGGTAGAGACACATTCGGAGACGTGATCGCAACCGTGGCTCCGGTAATTGAATTATGTGGTAGCGTTAACTCTAACTATTTTCAATTTGCTTCCCACGGTGTAGCGCACTAGGCCGATGATATACTCATCGGAAACACATATCAGACAAGAGGATAGGGATATTGGGGGTCTTTTCGTTGGAAAAAGGGCGAAAGGGAGTGTTTAGTAATATTTTCAATTTGTTAAGAGTAAACGGGCGCAAAAGCGAGATCACCGATAAGTTGTTTGTAAGAGCGTATGTGTAATATGAACATGCATTTATCTTGTATGTGCATTAGTATGCGCGTAACCGAGATTTCAAAATCATACAGGCAAGCAACCAAGGCACAAAGAAAGCGAACAAATAAACTACAAGTTATTTAGGAGCGGCGCGGTGGCTATGTCTTAAGGGTCGTCACTGTGTAAACTTTAAAGACATCACTTCGTAGAATCACAATTGCAGAAATATTAAGAGATTGCATAAATATTAACGTATATAAGGAGATAATTTGTTTCAGTTTTAACTCTATTTTATCTTAGTTATAAGTAAAATGCAGGACTATTTTGTTTAAATTCTTAGTCTAATTTTAACTATTTTAAATTGTTTATTTTCTGATTTGAATTTATTTGCTGATATTTTAATTTTCCACTTGTAACTTTAATTAAATTATTTAATTTAAGTATTTAGTCATTTTTAATATGGTTTTGGAATTCTATTATTTTGTGCATACATGGAATATTTGCCATTTTTATAAACACGGTATTCTTGCAAGCACATTCAAAAATAAATGTTTACCTTAGAACAGGTCCCGGCCTAGTTAGGTGACGTTGCCACTAGACTATGCGATGTATTCTTTTTTCTGCTTTTGATTCAATTTTGTAAGTATTTTTGTGCATATTTCCTACGCTGATATTGTTTACTTTTATTTTTTTAATATTTGCATTACTTATATAAAAAAATAAATAAATTACATATTATATAAATTAAAATTATATACAGGTAGGTAAATAAAGTACTATTTTTAAAGTTTCGTGGTGAAAATCGAAAAAAATATTATATTGTCACCCATTTAAAACATTTTTTGATAAACGTAACCTATCTGATATCAAAGACAATAAGTCTAAACGTTTAAGAATGTACAAGTTTTTCATTGAAGTTCAGCTAATTTCATTATTTAATTTTCCGATTTTTATAATTTATTTTTTTACGCCTTTCTACCCAAGAATGAAATATAAAAGATTTTTTTGCAGTTTTAGAGGGTTTGTCAATTTACTGACCTAAATATTGTCAGAGAATTGTATTTTTCAAAAATCGGAATAATATACCCATAGTATACCCAATAATATACCACTAATAGAACAAACGTTTATTACGTAAAAGTGTCCAATTAAACATTAAGTTGTAATATTAGAATTTATATTAATTTATAAATATTTTTGGTCCTTCTAGCCGGATTCAAAAATAATGAAGCAGTTTTTTGAAATCAAACTGAGTATTTTAGCTGGGAGTAATAGGAGATCGGTAAGCAAAAACTCGAAAAAAAAATCCTAACGACTGATTTCAACATTAAATTGTCACTAATTGTCATTTTAATTTTCTTTTCAATATTTACACATTGTATTGGTTGATTTTGTACAGTTTATTACCATTTACATTTTTAAAGTGATAAAATTTTATTTTTGTCTGATATATCATTAAGACGGACGTTTTTATCTGTATTTTCCGTATATTAATCACAAGATTTTAAACATTAAGAAATAAATATTTACACGTTAATGAAATGGTAGAACTTTATATCGACTGCGAATTACTTGGTAGCGAATATCTATCAACATACATTTGGTAGTTTTCTACAAACGTGCAGATTTACTGGTAAGCTGGCCTAGGCCTAGTTAGGTGGCTTTGACGTATTGTTAAAGATTCACTAGTGTGCTCTCTTTGTTGTTACTGGTCCAAACGCGAATATTCTGTAATGCTGCAAAAATGTGTATCTCGTTCTTTACTTAAAATAAATAAATTATTTTAGTGTTCAAAATTTCAATTTCTGTTCACTGCTCACCGCCCCTTAAAAACTAACCAATCGGAATGCTACAATCATTTGCTGCGGGTACAAGCAGCCAGTAGTTGTGATTGTTTGCGCCAACTTCCCTCCAGTTAAGGCTAACTTCCCCAATATGGAACGGACGTTTAACCAATGTTGCCCAACCCTCTCAGGTCCCTCGTTTGCATACGGGGTTACCGCATTCCTAATAAATTGAGTTAGTACTATAACTGCTCACTTTGGAAATGATGATATTATTTTAGTTTTAACGCTATGTCGGTTGACTGGGTAGTGCAACTTGGCGTTAGACGAAATGACGTCGGAAACTTTTGCCTTTCATGTACTAAAGAGTCTAAAGTCCAAAGCGCTAACACAGTATTTACGAACTGGCGAATTTATTTTTATCGGAATTAAGGACTTATTATATTTAGAGATATATTAAGAATAACACTTTCATACCAAAAGGCAAATGGGGGGGGGGGGGGGTTGTGTGCATACTTTGATTATTAAAAAAACTGCATACAGGTAATTAAAATAGGAATAAAATAAATTATAGAATTATACCTTATAACTAAACTATAGAATACTACCTTGATTAAATCTGGAATTTTCCCGACAAATCATTGAATATTATTTTGTATCTCTAAGGATTTTTTGACTCTTTTGTTGTTTTTTATTAATTGAATTTATTTTTTTCACCTAGTATTTATAGTTTTTTTTATATTTTTATGACATTTTGTTATAAATTGTATGTAATTATATTCGGGTAAGTTTATTAGGTACGATTATGTTAGAAGAAATCCTACAATAATACCGATGAAAGTAAATTGTCTACCTTAGAACAGGCGGCTGCCTAGTTAGGTATTGACAACTTGAAAACTGTTAAAATATACATTGAAAATGATTACCTAATTTAATAAAAAAAATAATTTGAAATGAGAAACAAAACATACTGTTGACCAGCAGCAAAATAAAAACAAACTGAGCGTGTTCACAACTGACACAAGTGCTCTCTTGCTTACCTTTTATCCAAATCAGGAATAAATCGCAGTCGAATGTCTTGCTCAGATTCAAGCATGCCGTTTCCAATAAACGATTCTTTTTCGCCTAAATCCGATTTAGTACTTTTCTCTCATTGATGATGTTTTTTTGGGAAATGACACTCGTATTTTAAGTAAGCTTTGGATGATACTATAAAATTAATTATAATACAATCCATAGGAAGTCAAATACCTGAGTAATAATAAGCCAAATACCTTAATAAATAACTGTAAGTATTTTATTATTACTGTAAGTGTATCGTACCATGAAACGGGCTAAAACGGTTACGGTGGTGTAGGTAATATAACGGAAATCCTAGCATGCTAGCGAAGGTTTGACAAAATGTTGCGGATAATTAAAATCGAGCTCGGTCACATACTCTATTTGCGGAGCCATCGCAAACTAACATATGTATGTAAGTACGCGTGCCTTACGGCATATAAATGCGCTATGTTCGACAGCGTGAGACCTCGATATTTTTACACTTCTGTTTTATTTTTGTTATTTATGCCTGTCCTTGCATATCTAATGCTTGTTTATTACTTTTTATGTATGTTCTTATAACAGTTTATATGTTTATATTTTATATTGCATCTCAAAGAATTGCTACAAATTGTAATGTTGATTTATTTATGAAATAAATGAAATGGTTTTAGCAACACATACAAAGTTCAAAGTCCAAAAGTTTAAAGATAATTAAATTAAAAAAACTCCGCAAGAGTAAAGAACTTACAATTAATATATACATTATTTAGATATTTTATTTTAGTCATATTTCTGGCAGAAAGAATATTTTATCACATTTGAAATCTGGATAACTATATGTATAAAATCTATAAACTATCAATAAACTATACAAGATTAACTATTATATTGCCTACATCTAAAAAGAGAAATAAAATGAAAATTAGGAAATATACTAAACAGAAATACTAAATTCAAGACGTTATAAAAAAATATATACTTAGAATAGGAAAACAAATCTATTGAATATTCTTGCAAAAATACGTATCAATGAAAAAATTATAAAAATAAAATTAATATTTTGAAATCGTGTTAAAAAAAATACACCAATTGTCTATAAAAAGAAATATTTAAATTAGGGTTAAGTTAAATTCCAGAAAAAAACATGTATTGGACTGAATATAAAGTGATTAAATCTGTGTTATATAAACATTTTAGTAATAAACATTCATGGGTTAGTATTTAAATAGTGTATGTTTGTATATTTTTTGATTCTATTGGTAACCTGTTATAATATGTTTTGCTTCTATATTGAGTTGTCTATGTGTATACATAGACTTTTGCCTTGTGTCACATACATATATCACCGTCTGAATAACTCCTATAAACGTGATTTCTAGTCTAAAAGGCAGCCCAAAATTACATTCCACGACGAGCTTGTTGCAAGGTTTGTCAATAATAGCTTAGGCGAATAGAAGACCCGAGAAGAAACCCTTAGTAGAATTTATTCCAGGCGCACATCAAATCAATGCCGTAAAAATACACCCGATAAGCTGGAAGACAGGGCTGCCATCTCACTTTGACCTAAATGTCCTATAGATAACAAAGAATGCGCTAGATTTGTTATATATTCAGAAACGCTAGGTTTTCACCACTTACACTCAAATTTGCCAATTAAAAAACCAAAGTATTGACTACTTGTTATGGAATATAAACATTATATTAGGTAGGATTTCTATCAGTCCAGTTTTTTTTATAAATTTGTTTTCTAAGTATATTGGCAATTTGAGCCCACCACTCGCACACGACAATCATATTGTGGGCCCATATCAACAGCTTTCTTGCGATTAATTATAAAATATATTATACGCAAGCTTGCGTTACTGACTAATGGCGATTGCTTGGAATGGAGCTTGGAAAGGAGCTTGTGTCGGTGAATTTTATTATGGGTGGGTAAAAGGTCGCAAAAATACTTTATAACGAAATCGGAATAAAAGTTAATTTATTATTATATGAAACTATAAATGAATGGTGGGCTCTTCATTGCAGCTGAAGAATTTGAATTTCGCTTGTTTATATAATAAATAACTTGAGATCATTTCGGAAGAATTTTGATACTTTTATAGTAAATATTTATGATTCATTGCATCATATCGACTGCATTAATTTAACTGTCATAAAAAAAAGTAGCGAATGAATTTTTTACTAAATTCCCATTTATGAACTGTGACTAGCAAACACGCGAAACGCGCAGAGGTGGTGGCTTGGTCGTGTATGTGAATAAAAAGTACTGTGTTTAACATTTGAATTCACCGCTGCTGGATAGAGAAACGATGCACTGCGAATTCTTACCGCTGAAAACCCGGATGCTTGATAAGTTGCCAAAAAATATAATCACAATTTATCAACCGCCAAATTGAAATAGGATCGCATTTATAACGGATCTTGAGAAGATCTTTTTTATGGAGGAGATATAGATCTTAATCTTATAACGTTGGACAGCATATACGAAATACAAAGATCGCCTGTCTAGACTTGCACTCGGCCAATG
The DNA here is from genome assembly GCA_944548615.1 of Micropterix aruncella. NCBI lineage: Eukaryota > Metazoa > Arthropoda > Insecta > Lepidoptera > Micropterigidae > Micropterix > Micropterix aruncella. The sequence goes on along the minus strand of OX155961.1, from coordinate 870,840 downwards.
TATCAAAGGCGCAAATAGAACGGCAAACTGTCATCCAGTTATATTGACCATATATTCGTACATGCTAGAACGAAATCCCTGTAAACTCAGCAACTCTAGGAAAAGGTTGCCGACTCTATTTGACGTATTGTGCAATTTGTTTTCCTTGTCGGACTCGCAACTCTGACGAGCGCTCCATCAACATTGTATTGGGCAACGTTTTACTGAAACAAAACATTAACAATGTAAACTGGACCGCATTCGAAACCGACTAATCATGCCATCGGCATGAAAAAAAAATTTGTGATAATGAAAAAGCAGTTTTTGCAATCGAAAAAAACAGTGTCGCGATGGAGGACTGTACGACGGATGAAATAAATAATTGATTCGCAAAATGAAGGCAGGTTTATATTATGGAAACACAATCCCACGAATATTAGCTATAAAAATAAATGTTTGTTTGTTTCTACTCTTTGTTGTGAAATTTTACCATAGGCAAGTTTTTTTTTGCAAAACAATCTCTCATAACCAAGATTTAGGTAAAAAAAAGCATGTTTCTCCGATATTAAAAAAAAAATATCTATTGAATTCGAATTATGAAGGTCAAATGTAATAACAAGACTTTTCGTAATATGCATACTCATATAAATACACATATTTCTTATTAGGGTTGGTTGGGAGAGATTTTCGTAAGAATATAAACCCATCCATTGTGAAACGTTCACCATAAAGTATTAGATAGGTCAAGCCTGATTTAGAGACCTGAGAAAGAGAGAGAGAAAGCAGGTGAACGACTTAAATCCAGTTATAATCATGTCTCTTCACTCTGTATACTATGACGGGTTAATGGCCAATGTTGACACTACCAGATGTGGCTAAACACTTGCTTATACTAGAAAAGTGTAATTAAGAATGACGTAACCCGAATATGTCAGACCAAACACAGGTATTATCGCTACCCACGGGGAACGGTGATGAATCAGCACGTGAGGACAAATGTTCAAACTAATTTCTTGAAGAGTTCACTGGAAGTCTAATAACCAATCCTAAATGATTGTAGGCTTTAGTGAATAATTACAAAACCACGAGATTATGAAATATCTGAAAGAATGATAGAATAAATTGTGCACCCCAGCCAGTAAACTCCACTAAGACGGCAAACCAAGTACACAAATGGGCACTTATTTTAGGAAAGCACAGAAAGATAAAGCAATCGACCAGTATACTAGCAAATAAGAACAAATATATGATAGTAAAAGGATCAACGTCTAGGATGGTGAGGACGGCAAATAGTATTTTTGGACTTTGTCTCTATCTTTCTTCCATAATATTTGATATATTCGTTTTTTTTTAAATTTATCTTTTAATTTAATTTTACAACGATTATTTCAATTTCTCTCCGATAACAGCATTTCGTATTTATAAGACCACATTATTATCTACTTTGTGACAATTTAATTGATAATTTTTAAGTGAAAATGTCTTAAAAGTAAATTAATATTTAGTATCGGTTTTGTACATAATTTATTCTTAAGCGGATTTTTTTTATCATTGGATTTTAAATCTTTAGATTATCATGTATTAGAAGTATTATGTAAGTACTAATGTCTAAAGTACTACCGATATGTAAGGTTTAAAAGACAATAAAGTTGATTTGATTTGATTGAATTATTTGACGTTTTCTTGTATTGGTGATCCACTTGCCTATTTCACTTCGCTAGTTTTGGTATCGTTTCATCCATTTTATTACACGGCTGCCCAACAAAATAGGAGAGTAATATGTCCAGAGTTCGTCTATGTATGTTTGCCATTTCTTTATTCGACCATAACTTCTAAATGATTGAACCGATTTAGAAGTGTGTTTGAATTGTTGTCGTCCAAAAACATCCAGGAATAGGGTACCTTAACCGTCTAAATACCAATTAAGTAGTTGTCTAAATGCCCAAATGTCAATAAATTAATATATATTTATCGTGTTTAGTGTCAATTGAAAGGTCTGATTGAGTATATTCCGAAAATATACATATGTGTCTATATAAATAAATACATAAACCACAAATATTTTATTAAAAAAATCAACTTTCTGTAACGGCTGTCATCTTTTTTAATCTTTTTAATATATTTACTCGCGCTGTTTTCACATTTTAACTTAGTCTTGGGCTAATTCTTATAATTTCCCTTTCGTTTCGACAAAGTCTTCCAAAGGCCCGATTGCTTTTTTTTGTGAAATAAACATAAATTATTTCAAGCGAACGAGATAGAACAATACGTTAGAGCGGAATCGGAAGCGGATCGTCGATAAAAACTACCTGTTGAATTCATAATCGTCCGAATAAATTTGAACAAATTCCGTGCGGTGTTAGATTCAGATGATTTATCTTTGGTGGGTAGTTTTAATGCGAAAAAGTGACAACTATTTATTTCTCATTCCGCTCTAGCTTATTGCCTTGTTTCTTTTCCACGAACTAATTTAAAATTCTAGTTCACGAAGAAGCGCAATCGAGTCCAATATCATATTAATTGTATTCTAAATTAATTTAATCAGCAGTTATACCTTAATCACCTTAAATACCAATTATAAAATTAGTTACAGATCGTCGGTAGCGTCATTACTCTCATTATCGCCATATCATTATCGCCCGTGTCGAAGGTACCTAGAAGCATCAGCACATGAATGGAAATAATTGCCATAAATCAGATCCAATCCAATTGGCATCGATTTGCAGGAGAGCGTGTGCGTTGGGTTAGGCTATTAGGGCCATTCGTGCGTGGAACCAAATTAGCCATCACTAACCGAGTCAGTAAATTGAGACGGATTGCGTTGTCGTTAGTGGCTGTAAGAATAACCTTTTCAACGGGTCGTTATTGCCAAGTTAATTTCGTCAACGAGGAGATTAGTTTGGTTTGATGGCCATAATGTCCAGATTGTTTTGGTAATTGATTTCTATTATGATATCTTCTTCTTACTTAGTTCCTTTATTCGTCATTTTTTTCAGCTACAAAGTACTCACAGCACGTTGACGGTCATGACTTAATCTGACTTAGTATTCAGTACTTAATTTATTCTTTCAGAATATACAACAAAAGCATGAATATTCAATCAGTGATAGTTATTGCATATTAGAATTCGTCTGTTGCTAGTAATATATTGTTATAGACTAATCAAACAGAAATATTATTTTGACGGTAGCGTTAACTAAAGTCGGTTTTACACGGCAAGAAAATTAAAAAAAGAGAATTGATTCCATGTACATGGGTATACATTTAAAATCAATAATTATCATAAAAATATTAATAGTCAGATGTAGTGACTCGTAATGAAGAACAATGCAACATTAAACTCAGCAGACATTTCTAATTCCAAGATTCAATTAACGTAAAATCAACGACAAACTTGTTTTACCGCCTGATGACTAATAGCTTCCAAAGAAATGATAATTTCATTTTTAAATGCGCCTTTCTTACGTTGCAAATATTTAATGTGTGAAAATAGCATCTTTCACAATTGCAAATATTAATTCACGCACGTAAATTTAGCTTATTAATCACTCTCGTTTGACGTTATCAATGGTAAGCCATCTCTATTTATTAACTTCCTTTTAAATAATTAAATTGTCTAAGCATTAAACACTGTGTTTATCCTACCGTTTGTAGGCTGAGGGAACAAGAATTCACAACGTTGGGCTCTGGTCATATCGACAACGCACGGCATCAGAGATTTCCCACACATCTATACAAAAATAATCACACAATAAAAAGAATCAAAACAAAATTGGAAAAAAAACAACGTATGTAAATGTTGAGGTACCTATGTTACGTTAAACATTGTAATATTCATATTAAATTTTAAATTGATTATATTATTAAATATGTATATATGTTTTTGTTTTTAATAAAATTACACAATAACACAAAAATGAAGAAACCGAAAGTTACATATTGATATTAATCCTATTTCAAGAAATTGGCATTTTCAAAAAAATCACTCCGCTTACGGAAAGCATGTGTACATGGCAGCATTTGTTTGATAAGCCTTTCAAACGCCGTCGTTTCCATCTTCATTGTGGAGAGTGGTAGCTGGTTAAAGAGAGATCTTAAACCTCAAATATTCAAAGGACTGTTGTGTTTGCTTAAGGCGTACTTCATGCAGGACAACATCATCGCGTCTTCGTGTATTTTGGGAGTCCATATTCCCGTTTACGCCTTGGTCGTTAAAATTACATTAATCATATAGTAGATCTTTTAAAACATATTCAGAGGTAAAATTCAGTATTTTGCACTTAATCTACTGCAAGTGCTCTAAGTATCTGATTAGAGCATAATTATTACTGTCGTTATATCTTTACCTGTGATTATCTCATTTATAAAGTTTAGTTCTATTTTGTGAATGTTTATTCCGTGAGGGGTGTGTTTATGCTGCTGAAATGAGCTCGCTCCGTCCCGTCTCCCTCTTGCTATTGATTCCAGCGACTGTTACCTCCTAACTGCTCTTCTCATAGCGGTCTATCACTAATTCATTTGGTAAAACCTGTTTTACAAGAGCCTGCAAGGTGTATTTTGTTAATAAACAATTTCTCCTTAGAATGTAGGTCACAAATGCATTTTGAAGATTGTCGCGCGTCAACCTATCGATATCAGACCTACGGCCTTTTTAACATTACATTGTCCTGGATATTAGATAGCTATACATTATATTATCTTTGCTGCATGATCAGTTTGAAGGTAAATTAACTTTTAATGAGGAAGTCGCGCAAGAATTCCACGAATGATTGTTATAATCATTGATGATATTATTAAATGTTATTAATAAATGGCCAAGTAAATTGCTATTAGTTTTGCCGGACAATGTTATAAGCGTCACCTGGATGTCGCCGGTGCTGAAGGATTGCTAAAACATACTATGACATCTAGTAATCTAAACCCTATATAATCAATGACAATAGTAACTATTCTGTTAAATGTCAACCGCTATTAACACTAATACTGAGTATCCTACAGAGCGGTAATTTTAGAAATAATGTACCTACCTACTCCAACGTTTACGGTAGTGGAAAGTTTTAAACTGGCTAGTCACGTTGGTACCTGATACTGTGTTTATATGAAATTATTGTCTCCTCTTACGGGCGTTGCGGTAAAGTGCAAGTACAATTCGCTGCATCATAAAGGTTTACGATTGTGAGAACTCTTCAACAGCTGATTGCAAACATGCTACGTGACCACTTGTTTGCAACGCGCATTATTCAGTATCTTAATGCTTATTTAAAAAATCGATTGTTTCACCCCAAGACTGTCCCGGCAAGTAGCCAAAGACTGATTTCATCCGAATAATGACTTCATAAATAAAAACGATAAGCGCTCTCTTTCGGCCGGCGAACAAACACGGTTGGGTTCCGTTGCAACTGCATCGGGCGATGTGGTTCGTTTCTCTGCTAAGGGCGGGGTTGGGCCAAGCGCCAACTGATAGCCTTTATATGCGATTAAAATGTATGGTGGAATTTAAATATTATTAGTGTAGCTAGTATACGAGATGTAATACGAGGTAGTATACGAGCTCTAAGCAAAAAATTTCGTGATTGAAATATGACTAGTGCGGTCCACGGTGGACCTACTTCAACCACCACCATTTTAACTATTGCCATGACCAATTAATGCCCGTATGCCGAATTTTAGCTCAATTGTATTAAGCGTTTTAGCGCTATGGTTGAGGAACACATACACAGACACACAGACAGACTTCCATATGGAAATGGTCTTAACCGTCTCAGTGGTGTTCAAAATGCATATTTCCGTATTCATTCTAAAAAAAATGGTGGTTCAAATACTTTCCCTCTTAGGCATTTGGTGGGCCGGGTAGGTAAAATGAAATAAACGGAAAAACTCACATACCTTATATGGATGCATACGAAACACTCTTCATATGCTAGATTTTTAATATCAAGACTTTTTAAACAGCAGGTACAAATTTCACTTTTTGAACTTAGGACGTAAACAATATTGACCTGATCTATAATTGCAACGATCATTTAAAAATAAGTTAATAGTAAAATCACATTTTTAAAACAAGCTTTTATCAAGATGCTCTATCTCAAGACAACCCTGGATGCAGCAGCCATGTAATAGTGGAACTTAGAACGGGCGTATAAAAAAATGATTCTGTGCTGTTGACGGTTGAACCCTGGGTGTAGTAGCCATGTCAAGGTGGAACTTAGAACGGGCTATCATAACTGAATGCGTATACAAAATTTCGTGTCTGTGCAGTTGACTGTTGAGGAGTCCCGTCGTCGAGAGCCAATCCTGGGTGCAGCAGCCATAGCATGGTGAAATTCATACCGGGCTATCATAATTGAATACGTATGCAACATTGTGTGTCGGTACTGTTGACCGTGGGAGAATAGCCTCGTCGGGAGCCGATCCTAGTTGTATGGGGAGTTAATGGGCTCTTGCTGAGTTGGCCACGAAGACCCATTCTGTTAAAGGTTGGTCACACTCACGGGTCAACACCTACCCGACGGCCTCCATGCATGAAGTGGGAGCCTGGGTAGTAGGACTCTGGCCTTATGGTTAGATTCCCCTGGGAATCAACCTTCTGGCGCTCCTGGACGGTCTGCGCACCTTGTCGGCGTAAGCCAATCGATTGCGCACTCTGACTAACATCTTGCGGTGTCGACTACAACGGGCGAGCCCGTCACCACATGACGCTTTAACGATTAGTCGTTCTGTCGCCCTGCAGTGAACGTAGAAGACAGTCGGGGGAGTCTGGAAGCTGACTAACAGTCGGGGGAGTCTGGAAGCAGTATTGTTTCCTATAGAGCAGGGGTGGTTGCGGACCTTACGGCGACTGCTCTCGAAACGACTATCGGCTACTTGATCCTGGGTGAACAGCCAAGCAAAAGATGCCGTGGTCCGCGATAGATTCGGTGTACCCCGTTTCACCGCTTCGTAAGGGAGAGGACCGCGCAAGCGACCTCGAACTAGTAACCAATCGAGAGACTGGAGTAATCTAGTCACAATTGGAAGTAAGGGCGTGAGTGTAGGCCCGCCGGGTAACACTCCTGGCTATCTCGCGGTTAAGGCATTGGCCTCTTACGGGCTTGTGACGTAGCTAGATGGTGGACTGTTTTGTCCTCAAGTCTTCTGCGCTCACTCCAGGGAGATAGAACGACTAATCGTTAAAACTTCCTGAGGTGACGGGCTCGTTCGCTGTAGTCGACAACCCAAGTTGTACGATTATCTCATGCTCACCATAAAAATGCATTGTCATCTGAACTGAACCAATGTGTAAAATTTCAAATTCCTAGGATATAAGAGTAAGTAGTTCCAATTCAGCTTGCAAGATTTGACCTAAACAAACATAATAACATATAATACATTGCAAGGTAAATAAAAGCACGTTATTAAATAAATAAAGGTAATGGGGTAATAAGGTAAATAAAAGCATATAATGTTGAAACCATTTCGCTGCACAGTCATAATAGTTATTTCATCCAATATGTCAACAAATCATCACGTGTTATTTTACATTAACTTAAATAATTAATAGAGAAATTGACCCAGTTGATGGTACTCTTCGCTCTTATTCAGGAATTTCGTACAATTCAATTTCACCGACAATGAATTATCTCCCGAAATTATTACTAAATCAGTAGTCCAACGTTTCCTACTTCAATCACAGGGTATCGGATATCAAACGCTAAATTACTAGCCGATTGGACGGAATTGTCAAATAATGGTTTGATCAGTGATCCATTTGCGCTATTTTGCGCCCTAACGGAAAGGGCCGTCAGAATATTACTATTTCAGAAAATTGGCTTTATTCGCTTAGCATGCTTGCTTGATGGTTCCTGAGACCTTTAAAATCTTAATTATGGCCAAATTAGTGCACGTATAATCGTAAGATCTATAAAATTTAAATAAATGCTTTACTTCATCAGCTTTTTAGTCATCGAAACTGTATTCTTGCTCGACGACTCGTTTACGAATAATAACGAATTAAAAATTCTTTATTTTGCCTTGTAGCACATCAGCAAATACAATATTACTATTGTCTTGCTTAGGAAGATTAGTAAAGAGTACATTTATTTATGAGAGCGTCTAGCTAGACCTCGAACTCGTAACTAGTTGAGAGACTGAAGTCATCTGGTCGCAATTGAAAGTAAGGGCGTGAGTGTAAGCCCGCTGGGTAACATACCTGGTTATCTCGCGAATAAGGCGTTGGCCTCTTACGGGCATGCGGCGGAGCTTGACGGTGGACTGTTTTGTCCTGTCTTCTGCGCTCACCTCACGGGAGACAGAACGATCAAATTTTGTTAAAACTCCTGAGGTGACAGGTTCGCCCGTTGTAGTCGACAGCTCTATTTGACATATAATGTAATACTCACTTGCATTATAATACTATAGTTGTAAAGCTAATCTTTGTCTTCTTAGACATCTTTTACAGTCTTTGTAATCTTACAATAATATAAAATCGAAGACTATCGCGGTTGTTTGACATTATAAATAGGATAGAAAACGAATTTACCGCGTGAAATTTGTTGCACCCGACGTTTCGGTGACGTTGCAGCCGCCGTTGTCTAGGGTAGACTGAAGAGCTGTCAGTCCGTTGTTTTGCGGGTAGGCCGCATACCGCTGCCGCCACTGCGTAGGTTTTAACGGCGGTGGGGGGCCGGGCTCGGAGCGCGGGAATTATGAAAATCCGTATTATGACCATACTAGTCATATCTCGTACAAATCCATATGAGGTCTGTCAGTTTGTTCGTTTATTTCATTTTACCTACCCCGCCCACCAATTGCCGAGGACGGAAAGTATTTTGAACCACTATTTATTTTTCGGGACTGAAAACGGAAAGGGTTGGTTCCCAAAAAGGAGACTCGTTAACGTCGACAGCACAGAAACTAAATTTTGTTTCAATTTCATACATACGCATTCAATTATGATAGCCTGCATTGCAATTATGATAGCCAAAACATACGCATTCAATTATGCCTGTTCGAAGTTCCACTATGACATGGCTGTTGCAGCCAGGATTGGCTCGAAACTAAGCATTTTAATAAGAGTTTGTTTTTAAAAATGTATTTTTATTATTAAATTATTATATTTTTCTCAGTGTTGTCAGAGGTCAGTTTTATAATAGCATATCTAAAGTTTGTCTCATTCACGACCCGAACTGTACGGGAAAAGGTGACACTAAAATGCAATTTTATATCAGCGTTGCCCCCGTGGAGCCTCGGCTCTACCGCATACTATTTTTCCACTAAAATTGGGTATCTTGGAAACGTTCGCAAAGGAAACTTATATTGTATGTATAAGGTGGAATAGGAGAACGGCTATAAAGAGTATGCCATCTCGTTCGTGCGAGGGATGATCATATACTCTAGCATGAGTGCGTCTTTGTCGAGTAATAAGAAAATTATAAATATGTTAGCAACTGAGGGTGCTAAAACAACGGGCGAACCATTTATTCCAGGGAGTTATAACGGAATATATACAATGCCTTACCGTAAGGCACTGTGAAGAGAACCAAGCTGGCTGACTTCTCTTACTTACTACCAGATTTTTACGGATTTCTCCTTAATTCAATCTGGTCGCAGATTCGAGGTCGCTTGCGCCGCCTCTGGATGACGTTAGCGGTGAATCGTAGATCGAATATATAGCGTATCCTTGGCGCCCTTTGCTCTTCAAGCTTACTAACAATAAGATAGCCAACGGCTCGTTTTAAAGGATAGGTCACGCCAGGTCAAAACTACCCCCGCTTCCTAAGAAACGTAAGTCCAGTCGGTTTGCAAACCGCTCCATTCTGAGCGAGGTGTTCCCCCGGATCCGCAATTCCGATCCCAACTGTTTAAGACTGCAGGTTGCAGACGTAGGCAGATTTACAAGTTAAGTCCCTATTCAAGGAAGCTACCGAATGGAAGCTGAACCGTGAATTAGGCTAACAGGAAAAATAAAAGGCCGTCGCGCACAAGCTGCACGTAACCATTACGAACCTGAATGAACCCTCAGATAGGACACTTAGATGAACAGTGGGGCGGTGTTGACTACAATGGACGAATCCGCCACCTCAGTAAGTTTTCACGATATTGGATAGTTCTGTCTCCCGTGAGGTTGACGCAGAAAACTTGGGACGAAAACCAAACCACTGTCTAGTTGCGCTACCTACCCGTATAAGACCAACGCCTTAAGGCGAGGCACCGGGAAAGATACCAATCGGGCAGCCTCGCCCCCTGACTACCAGTTCGGAAGGATATATCCATCTGGAATTAACCTTCAGGATACCTCCGTCCTCCCGACTGGTTACGGGCCCGAAGTCGCTTGCGCGGCCTCTACCTGTTGTATTTCAGCGGTAATTTAATTTGAATTTATCGAGGACCTGGGCGTCCTCGCCCCCTGACTACCAGTTTTGGCAGGATATCTCAGTCTGGAATTAACCTTTAGGATACCTCCGTCCTCCCGACTGGTTACGAGTCCGAAGTCGCTTACGCGACCTCTACTTGTTGTATTACAACGGTAATTTAGTTCGAATTTATCGCGGACCTGGGCGTTCTTTGCCCGTAGTGCCACATGGGATCGAGTGGCCCAAGGTCATTTCAAGAGTGGCAATACAACAGGTGAACATCCACTCCCGCTGCTTAGGAAACAGTGTATTTCTATAGGTCTCCTGACCCCTTCAGCAATTAGTCAGAATTCAAAACCTATTGGCAGCTCCGACTGGTGCGCAAACCGTCCAGTGCAGCCGGGATGCAATGCCGCCGGGAGAAACCGGTCCACCAGCTCTGAGGCCTGAGACACGGGAGTCTTACCCGGGGTAGCCTTCCACTCGAGGAGGCTTCTGAATAGGAGATTAATCGTGAGTTGGGCCGATACGAGAACGAAATGAATCTTCTGGCCCAAGCTACACAAAACCGTTCACCACCACTTAGATGAACAGTAATGCGGTGTCGACTACAATGGCCGAACCCGTCACCCCAGGTTTGTATAACGATATAGGTCGTTCTTTCAGCCGTAGGATGAGCGTAGAAGACTTGGGGACAAGACAATCCACTGTGTAGTTCACCAGCAACCCGTTAGAGTCCGACGTCTTACGGCGAGGCACCGGGAAAGTTACCAAGCGGGCAGCCTCACCTCATAACTACCAGTTTTAGCAGGATATCTCCACTTAGATGAACAACTTGGGTTGTCGACTACAGCGGGCGAGCCGTCACCTTAGGAAGTTTTAATGATTAGTCGTTCTATCTCCCTGGAGTGAGCATAGAAGACTTTGGACAAAAACAATCCGTTGTCAAGCTACGTCACAACTCGCAAGAGACCAACGCCTTTACCGCGAGATAGCCGGTAATGTTACCTGGCGGGCCGACACTCGCGCCCTTGCTTCCAATTGTGACCAGATTTCTCCGGTCTCTCGATTGGTTCCGAGTTCGAGGTCGCTTGCGCGGTCCTCTCCCTTACGAAGCGGTGAAACGGTGTACACCGGATCTATCGCGGACCAAGGCGTCCTTTGCCCGACTCTGAACCGGGATCGGATGGCCAATGATCATTTCAAGAGCAGTCGCCGTAAGGTAAGCTTAGATGAACAGTCAGATAGGGCACGAATGGACTTTGAGCGAAAACGTCGGTCTGTATAACGTGTGTACGTACCTATATATGGTAGGCCTATACCGCCTTCTCTCCAGCACCCTCTTGTCTCCCTCTCTAGTCCCTCCTCCTTTCCCCCCTGGAAGGGTGGGGGGCTAGTGCGACACGCGTTATTCCTCTGCGGCCGTCAGCCGGTCAGAGATTTATGGATGGCTCGGACCGATAGCAGGACCGATATTTGTGGCCGCTGCTAACCGAAATATTCGTTTGCACGCTTGATTGCTTTCTGCTCCGATGCCAATTACTGCAGAATTTTCACCGGATTTATGATTTTCTGACCCGCTATTATCGGAGGGGCAGGGTTAAGGTGTTAAAATCCGTATACCGCCTAAATCTGTCGTGCTTAGGCCAAAGAACTATACAGCGCTTCTAGAAATTTATCAAAGCAGGCTATAGACCCATAATATGTTTAAATGCAGACTTATTGTAAGATTTCATTTATTTTGTTATTCACAAAAAAATACACCGTTATTGTGTTGCTCCTAACTAGGCAGAGCCGATTCTAAGGAGAACACCAATGCAAATGATTATCTATAATAATATTATAAAGAGGTAAAGTTTTTGAGGTTTTAGGAAGTAATCCCTGGATCTACTGAACTGATTTTAAAAAATCTTTTACCAATAGAAAGCCACGTTATTTGTGAGTGTCATAGGCTATATATTAATCCCAGAAATGTAAAGACTTTTTCGTGGTAGTCGGATTTGCAAAGTAAGTCGGAGAAAAAACCGTCGAACGAAAACGTTTCTAACGAACGCTGCTCTAACAATGAGAGATATATGATTAAGTTCTAGAAAAAAGATGTAGAGCTTGATAATTCCTACAAAAAAGTCAGAGACAGCATATGTCTAAATTTTATATTTAGGTCACAAAAAGTAGTTTTTTATATTAAAAAACTCTATTCTCCCTTTCTCACAAGGCCAGCATTGGGACAACTGGCTTATATTCCGTGGATACCCACAATTCCGTCGGATTTAACCATACCGTTTAAAAGGCTACAATATTCCGTCAAGATCTCTTTTGCCCACACTATTATTAAGTACCAGGGTCAAACATTCTCTCTGGTGGGCGTTGACCTGAGAAAGCAGTGTTTTTCCCATGGGCAGATATATGTTGGCTTACCTCGGGTTGGAACTCCGGAAAAACAATATATTTTGGTACCAAATAATAACATTATATCTAATATAGTATACAGAGAAGTTTTGAACAATTAAAATAAATATAATTTATTGAATCATAATCATTTCCTTCACTCATTTGAAACACGGTAATATATCCAAATTGGCATGCAAATACATACATACATATGCAGTAAAAATATAACCCTCCTTTTGGCAGTCAGGAAATAAATCATGACACTCAGTACTTACCTAACCACACTCATAATTTCATCACAAGTAAAAATATTTACCGCCCAACGAAGTGGGCACGGGTCAGCTAGTAAAATATAAAACATCCAAATCAAAATTTTCTGCATTAAATTAGGTTTTAAATGAAATTTACACTACACCATAATAATTTGACTACGAGAAATAATGATTAATTTGTAATAAAATCTAATAATTAGTAATAATAATTATTAATTAGTGATAATACGTATATATTAAGTACTTAAATTAAGTTTACCGAAGCTATGCTCAAATGTAAACGTTGCCATTTGTAAATTAGGTATACCACAACAAAAACAAGAAAAGGTGCCAAAAAAAATATATTTAAACCATTTTGAAAAAAACATTTCTACGGGCTATAGTTTAGTATGAGATTTAGATACAAATAATCAACCATTATTAACTAGCGATAGATCGTTTTAACCGAAGTTGGTGTATTCTGTCTCATTTTTCTAGTATCTTGGTCGTTTTGGTAGTGAATAGTTTTAACAATCGATAGAACGGCCCAAGGCGTCTATACCGATAAAAAAAACATATTTGGGTCCAAAACCGATTTAGATCGTTTTGTTCGCCGATTCCTCAGAATTGTCTACTCGCTTATTCTTCATGGTAATACGTCGCGTCACTCTATTGCGATATATATTTATATTCCACCCCCCATTCGGCCGTTATTTTAAATAGGAATGAAAAATAAAAGTATTTACACATACGCCGTTTTCTTGACTTCAAGGATCATTCATTCCAAGTTCGATAAAAATCGAATAACGTTTACTTTTTATTCGGTGCTAGTCAAATTTTTAAATATCAGGAAAGGCTGTATAATAGCTTATAGCATCGTATAAATCGAACACAGTACTAAATATAAAGCATTGCGGGCGACTTTCAATATCAACAAAAATATTACAATAAATTAATAGTAACAACACATTTTAAAAACAAGCTTTTATTAAAGTGCTCTGTTCCGAGTCAACCCTGAGAACAGCAACCATGTTATATTGAAACTTAGAACAAGCTAGCATAATTGAATGTTATACATTTTCGTGTTTGTGCTGTTGACCGTTAAAGAGTCTCATCTTTAAAAGCCAACCCTGGTTACAGCAGCCCTATCGCAGTAAAAAAGCGGGCTATCATAAATGAATGCACATACAAAATTTCGTGACTGTGTTGTTGACCGTTGAGGAGTCCCCTCGTCGGGAGCCAACCCTGTGCTCAGCAGCCATGTCATGATAAAACTTATAACGGGCTATTATAATTGAATTCGCATACAAAATTTCGTGTCTGAGCAGTTGACCGTTGAGGAGTGACAATTTGGTGAAAATTTGGCGGACATAGACAGTCGACTGAATAGCTCCACCTACGAGCCCGTGACAGTTTAATGTTTTACCGTGAGCCACTGAACGGGAAGTGAACTCAGCGGGCCTACCTGATCCCCTTACTACCATATTTGGCCAGACTTTTTCGTCCTCCAGTTAAGTCGCGGATTCGAAGTCGCTTGCGCGGCCTCTACCTGATATTAGCGGTAATTGAGTTCGAATTTATTGCGGACCGTGGCGCTCTTTGCCCGTCAAGATCAGACGGGATCGGGTAGCGAACGGGTCTTTTCAAGAGCAGCTGGCATCGGGTCTACAAACCGCCTCGCTGCTTAGGTTTCCAGACCCTCCAGGTTATTCGCGGGAGTGCACATTATATTGGCTAACCCCGTACGATGGGCAAACCGCTCAGCACTGCTTGAGGTCTTTTTGAAAAGGATCCAATCAACCTATCCACGACACAGCCAAGACAGGGTTTACAGAGTTCTTTCCAGATTTGTACCTCTTTAGAGAAGGCTATCGTATAGGAGTTAAACCGTGATTTATGTCGACCCAAAATGACAAACGTGTCAAATGGCCCAAGCTGCATGAAATTGTTAGCTGTCACCTGTATGTCACGCATATAATAAACACAAGATAAATTCAACAATATATTTCCTTTGGAGCAGGCGGAGTCGTGTGTCCTACAGCTTGTAACATTATACATGTTGAAATATCGATCGCATATTAAATTTTTAATTATTCCAAAATATTTAATGAAGATACAAAAATACGTACTCCAGATTAAGTATACTGTAAATGGTTAATGGTTTTTCTCGATATCCCTGACAGTCCCGAAGATTAATTCGGTAACGTAAACTCTCTCCTAATTTAATAAAATCCAACAATATTTCCTTAACAGTCAGTTAATGAGTACAATAAAGAGAGGGGAAGGGTCAACAGTGCGCAATTTGTCTATTTTTGCCTGACAAATTGAACGAAGCTGAGATGAAGGTGAACAGAGATTTATGGGGAGATTAGACACGGCCTTTAGCGGGAAAACGCGACGCCAAACCGCACGCCGCCGTTTCTGACTGACCGCAACAAAAACCATGATGAAGGTTTTGGCCTGTCCGGTTATCTGCACTGGGATAACTTCATACTTTCCTCGCGAAACTGAGTGTAACATCGCCTTAAAAATATATAGTTTTTTGTTAAAATAAAATGTGGTTTCTTCTAAATAGAGTTTAGTAAAATAATCTTTACTAATATCATAAAGAAGTAATGTTTGAAAGTTTCTAAGTTTGTATTTATGTAGGGACTAATCTCCGAAACTACTAATCTGATTTCAAAAAACCTTTCACTATTAGAAAGCTTCATTATCGACGAGTACTAAAGCCTATATTTTATTGTAATAAATATTGGTTTTCATTACGAAATCACAATATTTGTAAATCAAAAGCTGACGAAACGGTTTGATATTGAAAACAATATATAAGAAAAACATCCGCTTTAAAAAGATCTATAAAAAATCTACACCAGCGTATACCTAACTTTATATTTAGGCTACAATAATTGCTTTAATTGCTATCCAAAAAAAATAAGAAAAATATGTAGGCAGTGTTTTTTTAAAGGCATTAGCAATAAAATAAAAATCGTTTTCAAAATAAATTTATCCATAACAACGGGTGTTAAATAGAAATAAAATTAGCCTTTTACTATAAGTTTTCAGGTGGTATAGTTTTAGAGATATAATAAATTTAGTAACACCTGCAATTATTATGACACATGTTAGATTGTCGGATAGGCAGTGAGGCCTCAACGATCTAATCACTATTTGTACGACGGTGGCTCGGCGAAAATGAAACAGTAACTGTTGATTCGGATTTATTGTGTATGCGCCGAAGGCTGGCGTGCGAATGCATGAAGTCGCGGTGGCGACGGCTGTTATATTGAAAGCAGCGCCAATGCTTATGGCAGTGGCGCACTAAGTATTAACATTTAGATTAATTAACAGTGCTTAAACAATTTAAGACGGGGTACGTAACACTGCTCCCCCCTAGAGATTTGCTTAGAATATTAAAGTTAATCTCGATACATTGCTTGTGGTAGTTACCACGTATTTAAATTTGTGCTACATGCTATGTTAGTATACATTGAAAAACGCATGTTGTTAGTATGTAAACAATTGTAAAATGCTGTAAAGTTGTAAAATTATGTGTAAAAATATTGAACAATTTTGTAAATAAATTCTTGAATTGCATAAAAAATTAAAACACATATATTTTTTATATAATTAGAGGCTGTAAAAGAGCCTTGTAGAAAAAAAAAACATTTGTTAAGTCATTTTCACAGAATGCAGCCTTGAGCGCGCATTTATTTTCACTAGCACTGCACTAAACCATGGCGTGTTGACCTGGAGTGGCTGCTGCGGTGCTGGAGCTGGTTGTCTCTGGTGGCGGCAGAAGGTGAGGGCGGGCGATTTCCATTCGGACCCACTTCCGGATACCTTGCCGACATCGTTGATGGCAAAGGGCGACGAAAATGATGGCTATCAAGATGACTGCGATGATTATGAGTGTGTCTGATAGTCGATTCGTGTTTTCCATTTTAGTTCCAGCGATAATGACTTCGTCTTTGCTTTGTTGAGATCCCATTTCGCCTTGTAGTTGCAAGAAATTGGAATAATGATACTTGTGTAGGAGAAAAGGATCTTTGGCGGCTGGTTCCAAGTTGGTTAGCCCTGGAGCGAAATAGGATTGGTGTTAGGATGGTAAGGTAAAAAGGCGGTTACTACTCGCTCGATCTCAGTGAAGACTGATTTCCTTTGTCTCTTGGTGTGACGATATAAAATGGTATTTTGAAAAAGTCACGTAGCAGTGATGTCATTCGTCTAAGAATCGGACCTTCTTGACGATCCGTCCGCTGCGCGTGCGATAATGCTCTTTTGCCTTATCGCATTTTTGGCGCGTGGGAACGGAATTTTGCTGGGTGGTCTGACGATTCGTTTGAGTCATTATTTTGTCGCTTGAAACTGTTTGTGTTGTTTCATTTTGCATTTTCAGATCGCTGCCCTGTGAAATGAAATACGCGGGTTTGACGCGATCAGCCGACATTACTTTTGGTTTTCCTTTTATGGATAATTCGAACGTTTTATTGTTTCGTTTTATCACTCGAAAAGGTCCAGAATATGGTTGTTGTAATGGCTTCCTGACCATATCGTCTCGCAGGAAAACGTGAGTGCAATCCTTGAGATCTGGATGCACAAAAACGTTGTCTCGGGTGCATTCTCTCGTTGGTTTAGCTGATAGGTCTGATAGGTGCTGTTGAAGTCTTTCGACGAACGTAGAGTCCAACTGCTTGTGTTTGGTTGGCTGAATGAACTCTCCAGGTAAACGTAATTGTTTGCCGAATGTTAATTCTGCTGAGGAGGTTCCTGTGTCCTGTCGAATGGCTGCACGCATACCTAGTAAGACTGTTGGTATTTCGTCGAACCAGTTTGTTGTGTTTTGCCTAGCCATAAGTGCGGCTTTCATTGTGCGATGAGCGCGTTCTATCTTTCCATTTGCTATCGGGTGAAAGCTTGTTGTTCGTAGTTTCTTAATACCAAGGACGTTTGTTAAATTTCGAAATAGATTGCTTTCGAAATTTGTACCTTGGTCTGTAGTTATTTTTTCGGGGCATCCGTATCGCGTGATCCAATTATTGTACAGAGCTTTTGCTGTTGTTTCTGCGGTTTGGTCGGGAAGCGGAATCGCCTCGAACCAGTGTGTCGCTCTATCGATAATCGTTAGTAGGAAGCGACAACCTTGAGAAACTTGTAACGGCCCAACAAAATCGATATGTATGTGATTGAAACGATCAGCTGAATCGAATTTTTCAAGCTGCGGTTTGTTGTGTCGAAATGTTTTCGACTTCTGACAAGGGATGCATGCTTGGGTCCACTCCTTAATTTGCGTGTGCATACGAGGCCAGATGAATCGTTGCGTGATTAATTTCCGGGTGCCACGTATGCCTGGATGCGCGATATTATGGATGATATTGAATGCTGTGCGACGGAATTTCTCAGTAAGAAATGGTCGGATTTGGTCTTTTCCTGTATCACAGATGATAGGTTTGCTGATTCCTGGGAGTGTAATTTTCTTCACTTGCGAGTTGTAGCGGAGGAAATTATTTGCTTCGTCGTTATTCTGCTGTGAGAGTGCTAATTCTTCGTAGTTAATCTCGGTGGGGCAATCGATTGCTTCTATGCGAGATAACCAGTCTGCGACGGTATTTTGATCTCCTGGAATGTGTTCGATTTTGTTGCAAAATTGCTGGATATAGTCTAGTTGACGAACCCTACGAGGAATCTCGTTTTTTGCAGACGCGTTCTTGGTGAATGCGTAGATAATCGGTCTGTGATCTGTATGGATAGTGACGTCTTGACCTTCAATGAGTCGACGGAAATGCTTGATTCCTAGGTAAATCGCTAGAAGTTCACGATCGTAAGTCGAGTAATTCCGTTGAGTTACGTTCAGATTTTTGGAGAAAAAACCTAAGGGTTGAATAATTCCATTTATCTTTTGTTGTAAGGCCGCTCCAACACCGGTGTCTGATGCGTCTGTAGCTAGAATTAGCTGTGCTTCAGGTGCTGGGTGAGCGAGTGTGAAGGCATTCTTTATTGCATCCTTACATCCTTGAAACGCTTGAGAAGAGATGTCGTTCCATATGATACGAGTTTTGTCATTTTTCTTTGCTCCAATTAAATATTTATTTAATTCTGCTTGATGTTTAGCAACGTGTGGAGTGCTTTCTCTGTAGAAATTTATCATGCCGAGGAATCGGCGCAACTGCTGAACGGTATCGGGTCTCTGAAAATCAGATATGACCTGCTGTCGGTCTGCGATTGGCGTAATTCCTTTTTCGTTCACATGCTACCCTAAATATTCTACTTCTTTTTTATTAAACTGGCATTTTTGAATGTTGATCGTGATGCCATTTTCGTCCAAACGATGTAAAACCATTTTAACGTGCTTAATGTGCTCTTGCTCGTTTGCTGACGCGATGAGGATGTCGTCGATATAGCAAAATACAAATTCTAGGCCCTGTAGAACTGCAGTCATGAACCTGGAGAATGTCTGAGCAGAGTTGCGTAGGCCGAATGAACATTTGAGGTATTCAAATAGGCCGAAAGGCGTAATTATTGCAGTTTTTGGAATGTCATCATCATTAATCGGAATTTGGTTAAATGCCCGAACCAAGTCGATTTTTGTAAAAACTGTTTTTCCGTGTAGGATATAAGTAAAATCCTGAAGTCTGCTAATTGGAAATCGATCAGCGACAGTGACGGAATTTAAACGATGGTAATCACCGCACAAGCGGAGGTCGCCATTTTTCTTTTTTACACAATGCAGAGGACTCGCCCACGGGCTTGAGGACGGTCTGCAGATATTTAAGTCGATGAGCTCTTGAATCTCTTTTTTGACTAGTGCATATCTGTCTGGAGGAAGAGGTCGTGCTCTGGCGTAAACAGGAGGTCCAGTTGTCTCAATGAAATGCTTGACGTTGTGCTTAACCTCACTGTTTGGCAGTATGTTCGGTCGTGTGATGTTTGGAAACGATTCTAGGATTTTTGCAAAAGGGTCTTCTCCATTAATTAATTTAATGCACGGAGAGCTTGAATTGTCGAGTGATGCGATTGCTGAGACGTTCGTGAGATTGTCTATCAGTCGATGGTGCCCTAAATCTACTAGAATGTTGTATCGCGCTAGAAAGTCGGCTCCTATAATAGCTATCTTAACGTCGGCGATTATAAATTTCCACATGTAAATACGTCGAAGGCCTAGATTCAATCGAAGGGTGCGTTCTCCGAAGGTGCGAATCTCCGTGCCGTTAGCTGCGTATAGCTTAATCGACGTTGGATGTGCTGGATGTTTTCCACGGGGGATGACCGATACGCCAGCTCCAGTATCTATTAGATATTTAATGCCACTAGTTTTGTCAGTTATGTTGAGGCGGTATGATTGAGAACCAGTGACAGCGTTTGCCTCAGTTTGCTGCACTGATTCTAGTTTTCCTTCTTGCCAAAGGTGCAAGGCTCTTGGCATTTTCGTGCGTCGTTGCCAAAACGTTTGTGAAAGAAACAAATGCCCTTATTTGTTTTTGGTTTATCCTCTGCGTTTTGATGGTTCGACCGAGAGTGCGATCGGGAGCGCGAACGGGAGTGATTTCCTTTTTGGGAATATCTCGGTCTGCCTCGTTCGTACGACTTCATCGACGTGGTTAGTTCGTCGATTTTTTTTGTTAGCTCTGCGATGGTGTGTTCCATTGAGCGTTGTTTGGAAGAGGAACGGTTGTTATACGATGATGAAGCGGCAACTTCATGAATCTCGTCCGTTCCAGTGGTGTTCTCCAAAATTGTGTCGGCCAGTTTGGCCAGTTCCGGAAGATTGCTCTGGTCCGAAACTGCGAGAATGGAACGCACATGCTTGGGTAGGTGGCCAGCCCACATGATTCGTAAGGCTTCATCATTGACCTTGGCTCCGGCCAAGTCTTTCATTCTTCTAAGAAGCTGCGATGGTTTTTGGTCACCTAGTTGCATATCGCTCAGTAGTTTCTGAAATGAGCGAAGCTCAGAATCTTCGTAAACGCTAATGAGTCGATTTTTAATGGTTTCATATTTATCGTCAGTGGGAGGATTTGTAATTATGTCGCTGACCTGGCGGAGATCATCGAGTTGAAGTTTCGCAATGATGAGCTGATATTTAACTTCGTCAGTCGCCTTTTGTGGAGCAATAACAGCTTCGAATTGCGCGAAGAACAGTTTGGGTTCAGAACGCCAGAAATCCGGAAGTCTGTTTGCATACGACATGGCTGATAGTCGAGGATCCTCTACTGTATTTGGTTTAGGAGTCGCCATTTCAAATAGTAGTTACTCAATAAAAATGTAGAAACTTATGCAGAATGCCAAAAGAAATTAAAAATAAATAATAAAATCTTAGCTTTTTGAAGTCTTGCACGGCTATATGCACGGCTTGTGTGTGCCCGTTGACGTAGAGTGAACGTCGACCTTGAGGTCGCAGTGGTCGCGACGCGCGGTGTGTGGCAGAGTCTTGTCGGCGAGCGGATTGATTTCTCAGAAATTCGCCAAATGAGATAAGGTCTTGATTTCTCGGAAATTCGCCAAATGAGATAAGCTCGACGCTCCAACGGTGATTCGTGCGCGCGATGCGAGAAATCACTGGCTTTATTAAAAGTACAACACTGACTCTACTGCTGATGCATTCACGCCTACTGTTTCGAAACCACCGCCGATTTTTGAGAAATAATCCACCAATGTTAGATCGAAGGAGCGTAAATTCAAATGTCGGGTCACCAATGTTAGATTGTCGGATAGGCAGTGAGGCCTCAACGATCTAATCACTATTTGTACGACGGTGGCTCGGCGAAAATGAAACAGTAACTGTTGATTCGGATTTATTGTGTATGCGCCGAAGGCTGGCGTGCGAATGCATGAAGTCGCGGTGGCGACGGCTGTTATATTGAAAGCAGCGCCAATGCTTATGGCAGTGGCGCACTAAGTATTAACATTTAGATTAATTAACAGTGCTTAAACAATTTAAGACGGGGTACGTAACACACACCTAGCGGGCGGCGGCGGCTGCAACCCAACATGGTCAGCGTTCAGCGGAAGGCGGCTCGGGAGGCGAGGAACAAGACGCGTTCGTCTACGAGATAGGTAGCGTGCATCTGAGTGGGGACGTCTTGCACTGTTTATCTAAGGGTAGCGTCTAAAGAGGCAAATATTCGCCACTCTACTTAAATTGACAAATTAATTCGGAACTTTACGTGAAGCGAAGCCGCGGGCAACAGCTAATATACAATGAAATTATATCTACACTAATAATAAAGCTGAAAGGGTTGTTTGTTTAAACGCGCTAACCTCTGGAACTAACAGTAGGATTTAAAAAAAATGATAGTCCATTTTTAAGAAAGCGTAAAGGCTATTAACCAATCAATACGTTACAACCCTTAGAAACCGAGCAAAAAAAAATGTTAAGCGAAATCGAATTATTAGCGCGAATGGGCGATGCCACGGTGTGGGTCGTGGGTCGGGGGCGGCCGCCCGACGAGAACCGAGCATTACCGAGAAGAGGAATGGTGACGGGGAATAAGCAGGGGGCGGGTAGGTGGTGTAAAGGGACAGGGGAAGGGTGCCCGGGAGGTGGTAGTTGGGGAAGGTATGTTGAGGGGTGGTCTAGGGAGAGGGGAGGTTGGGGGAGAAGGGGGAGAGTGAGGAAGGTTGGAAGGAGGATGGAGGGGATTGGAGGGGGGATTGAGGTGGGTTTTGGGTGGGGGGGGAGGGGTGTGTTTGGGTATTTGCTGCACGAGGGGGATAGTCTGCTTGCCGGGAAAGTCTAAGTAGAAAAAGGTAAAGGTTGTTTTTAACTATATTGACTAACAATCGATTTTGTTAGTCAATATAGTTAAAAACAAATTTTAAAGATTTCAATTATTTCACCGCCATCAAGCGTATAGTTGCTAAAGTAAGCTGAATTGGAGCCAAACTTTTTGTGTACATTCTGTTAAACGTCATATTACGTACGCATCGCTCGTCGATTGTTGCTGTCCGTTTTCTCCAAGACCTTGATGACATTCCTAATCGCGCATCAAATGAGGAAGGCATCGCAACCCAATCAAATTAATCTAAAGAAATATTATTTGTACGAAGAATTATTTGTATTCGAATTATTGTATTATTAATACGAAGAATTATTTTTACGAAGAAGTATTATTTGTGCATTTGAAAGAAGTATGTTTCAGTTTATTTTTTAAACATTACTGTCAATAAAGTAGCCGTCGATGTCGACGGGTTGCAGCTAGTACATTATTTTAATTTAAAAGCTGTAGCGTGCTCGTTTCGAAAATGCGTTATTCGCGACGCGATTTTACACGAAAAACCTAGGTCTGTGCGATCGCTCTGACATCACTGATATTATTAATCTAGGCTATAAGTTTTAGTTAGATGGTTGAATTTAAAATTTGAAATAATAGGCATATAATCATTAAACGTTTCGTTTTTAACATTATTAATATTTATCCTAAATACAAAAAAATATAATTTATATTTTGTTTTATACCATAATCGTATTTATTATTTATTATAATGGTATTTAATTATATTATAATGTTTATAATATAGTTTTATAAATACGATTAGGCATATACAATAGATATCGCTACTGTATATTGTATTAATTATATATTATTATGCAGATATATTTTGTATTAATATTAGATCTGGTATATATGATGTGTATTATTGGTAATATGATATATTATAATTAAACCATAAATAAATATATTTAATACCTTTAAATATAAAATGGTTGTTACTTTATTTAGTAAGCTATAATATAAAATATGCAATGTTTATATTAGTTATTTATTCTAACATGCCTAGATACGGGACAGTACAATTACAGTTAGAGGTGGGCACTGAGCATTTGACATATTTGTGTGTCCATTTATTGCAAGTTACTTTATAACATCGATAACAATGTGGTTAATATACCAAAATATGTTTCGAGTATTTTAAATAATAAATAGGTAGTGCTCGTTATTTTATAAGAGAAAATACATTATAAGTATATGTGCTAACTATATCTATTCTAGTAGTGAAACGGCGGAAGCCGTCGGCGTTCCGCATTGTGGTTTCAGTGACGGTCGAGCAAGAACCTCGGTATATGATAAGTATAAGGCGATAACGAATAATGGATAATGGATGAGTGGAGGGTGGAGTGGATAGAAAGTGGATAATTCAATATTGGGTTATATTCGAAAGACAAGTACCTAAGTACTGATTAAGGGTCCTTGTTTTGGGAACTTAATAAATTCTCATTTAAAGATTCTGTACTTTATTCAATTTGAAATTCCGTGAAACCTACGTTTTAATACACTAATTTATATGATTTTTTCCATAAATAATCTTCTCCTATCTGTAATGCATTAAAATAATATAAAATCAGTGGAACTGCATCCAATCTAAGCGAACTTTTATTATTCTAATGTTTTGAATTCGAAACAAATGGCCAGACTGCTTACCATAAAATGCGTGGCGTCAGCTTTACTCCATACACGTCACACAAGTGAAGTCCATTGTATTGCGTGTCACTTTAGACCGATGTGTAATAGTTACCGACAAATACGTCCGTATTTGCAGGGATATATGGAAAAGTTATAAATAAAACCTTGTAAAAATTAATTAATTTCTGTCTAAAAAAGTAGCATCTCAGCATATATTCAATTATGAAAAAGAGTTACTCTTGCGATCCCTGAAATGGCAGTGGAAATGAGAACAAAAGTCGTAAAAATTAGCACAAAACTAGGACAAGGAAGCAATCATGCTGGAATTTCCCGTTTTCTAAAGGCGTAACGCAGGCGATTCGTCTCAATTTTCGCAGGCCTCCAGCAGAGACTAATTTTGTTATAAGCCGGCCACTGCGCCAGTGGAAAAGCCAGTGAAATAACTCGCTGTCGTCACTGCTTCCCCGATACATCATATTATGCAGATATAATACCATTAAGACAGGGAGTTGTGCCAAGTTTGATTTGATTCAGGGAAATGGGCCAATTTAAATTGTCTTACGAGGAGATTAGGGTGATTAGATATTCATTGGCTTGGTCGACAATTAATTTCAATTTAAACGATCGCTCTGAGAAACTCGATGCACGGTCTTACGTAATTAGGACATTTTCTTGCAATTTATGTGAGATGAACGCACAAAATGCCGTGTTTCTTGATGCTGAAAATTCAAGTAAGTGTAGTAGGATGTAAATAATGATTTTAATAATAATTATGGACTATTTGCTATAGGTCAGAGCCTGTGACCTATTTGTATTCATACGACATACCTGTAAGCTATAAATCTGTTTAAACTACACTGAATCAAGCCGGTTCTGTCCCTTCTTTTATAAGAGAGGTTTTTAATTTCTGTATTTTAATCTAGTATTTAAATATACATGTTGCTAAAGTGTATAAAGATTTTTAAAAATAAAGTAAAATGAACTGACTGAAGAAGAAAAAAAAAATTAAAAATTACTGAATGAGTTTGGACCTATTTGAATGCTAAGAGAAAAGCTCATGTAAAGGAAATGTAATTGAAGAAACAATATAATAATTGACTATATGCTAAAATCGACACATTGAAGATTGTGAATGGCGGAGAAATATATGATAACTTGGACGGCAGCAGGAAAATCTACCTTTCCGATGAGCTGAATTTGTTAAAGATTCACAAAATGTACAATGAGAGCCATCCAAATAACAAAGTATTATAGAAAACATACACAAAGTACAACTCCATCGTCAACACTTCGTTTAGCTTCCTGAGGATTACGTAAATGACAACGTGAGGCTTTTGTATCTAATATACAATGTACAATTAGGAATAATATTTTCTTTAACAATAATGAAGCCATAAAGATACTTATTCATTCATTGATTCATTTAATTTCAGCACTTTTTGATAATAGTAGCGAAAACACCGCTCAGTTTGTAACCAAACGTATGAAATGTTAATATCATACATGTGTGCGGGGGAGGCAGCTCTATGTCTATAGTCCATGGCATGTGTCTAAACTAATTAGCGCAAAGTCAATATGTTTCTTTACATATAGATTTAATTGTTGTCAGTTGTCTTCTGCGGTTGCTCTGCGGGTTTACTACTGCTGCTGTTACTATGCAAAGTACAACAATATTCTCGTTTCTAATCGCTTGATCAATACATATCTGTCGTTTTCGCCCGACCGCTTCTCGCCCGTTTCCCTGGTGACAAGTGACGTATTTTGTTTCGAGAAGATTATCCTTCTTATCTTGTAGTAAATGGATTTTCCCGTAATCAATCAATCAATCAATCAATCAATTAATTGTTAAATTCAAGCCACATCGGCTCAGTTCTCTCAAACATCAAGAAAATCCTTATCCTTATTTAATCAGCGGAAGGTAATCCTCTGTACATAACTTGTTAGATGTTTTCTGGAAAATTCGACGTATCACACAACATTGATCATTCATATTTACAAACAAATGTACCATCTTAACCCCTCGAGGCCCGCGGTTTTATTTTAATGTGTGCCTTACGGCCCGTAAGAAATTCGCGAGTCTCAAAAAAAAGATGGCGTTTCAGAAAAAAAACGATTACTCCGAAACTGTCACACCGATCGTCTAAAAAAGACCTGTTTTATGTTCCTATTCGGCCTCGCCTGGCCATTTCGGGCCAT
The DNA here is from genome assembly GCA_944548615.1 of Micropterix aruncella. Classification (NCBI taxonomy): domain Eukaryota; kingdom Metazoa; phylum Arthropoda; class Insecta; order Lepidoptera; family Micropterigidae; genus Micropterix; species Micropterix aruncella. The sequence goes on along the minus strand of OX155961.1, from coordinate 844,293 downwards.
CTGGGGTTCGACGGTAAATATCAATTCTGGACGTTTCGGGCCGTCTGGTACTCGAGGGGTTAAGGGCCAATCGTCCATTTCGGCCGAAATAAGCATTTTTCAACCCGATATTAAAAGCGCTTACTGCAAAATAAAAATATTGTAGAGTAGGTCGGTCAACTTCTAAATTTGCTTCGAATATGACTGCATTTTTCGTAACGACAGTTCCACATATTAGGTATGGAGGAATTGTATAGGAACGAGATACACGGGGAAGGGGTAGGATAAGTTACAAGAAAGCCATACAATCCTTAATTTCATCAAAGTAGACCTATTCTTGAATCACGTGTTTTCACTTAAAGGCAATCGTTTTTAATATTTTTAACGCATTATATTTTATACATAGCTGTTACGACGTCACTAGCTACGACCGATCCTCTAAGATATTTGCACCCGATTTGCAGATCAACGCTCGCCTCGATCTACCAACGAACATCGTCTCTATCATAAGTAGTTAAGTAGATTTAATGTGAATCATAATATCAGTTCGATTGTTGCTTTACCGATAGTAATATGTTACGAATGATGTATTATCCTTTCGCACAATCGGTCCTTAAGGATAGTTATTATTAATATGAATATTATTATGATTATAATGTAGAAGCATATGAAATAGGAATATTATAACATTACTCCTCAGACCACGCAATCAGTACGATAAAGAATATCACTTCCTTTTCAAACAATTGTATTAGAATCCATTCTTTCAAAGTCTATTCTTTTCTATTCGATTGTTACCATATTTATTTGGGCTAGCGTAGACGCTCGCCTCAGCCGACCACCTGATCAAATATCCTTTCCTTCCAGCCCGAGTCTGGATACGACGCCCGCGTAGGCACTTCGTAGCATTGTGTAATTTAAATAGGAGAATAAGTAGCGTCCCTATAAAAGGAGGTCACCGACTCCATGAGGGCAGACATTCATTTGCATCGGACGATACGTGTCGTCTCGAGGAGCTTAGTATTAAAGTAGCACTTACTGAAAATTGTAATCATTGTAATCTTTGAGTAATGGAATAAAAATATATTTTTTTAATAAATAAACTCAGTGAAACCTAAAATTGGCGCAGTCGGTACGATTTATCTGCGAGGTGCGAAAATCATCAGCGGCCCCTTACCTGAAGACCCAGCACCAGTAGACTTCTACTCGAGTCGCAGATACTGAACCAGAAGAACTTCAAAGATGTTAACGGCAATTCTATTTGCCATCAAGTAAGTGAATCTACTAGTACTTTGATTCCCTTGTTTTTCCCCGAATGTCTCATTCCTCCCCTTAAAACTACATCAACCTTCATATCAACCCTTTTGTAAAGGAATTATATTTTTTCAAATTTTAATTGTGCATTTAAAGACATGGCATTCACAGCCAGGGATTTAACCAACTTTATCCCAGAGTTCTCTGGCGATCAAGCGACATTACATGATTTTATATCAGCCTGCGATCACGCTATCGATTATATGCCAGAAGGCAACGAAAGCCACATTCCATTCCTGATAAAATCAAAATTAATAGGTGAAGCAAGACAGTTTATATCCTCTAGAGCCCTCAGTAACTGGCAGGACATCAAACAACTCTTGCTTTCACACTTTGGTGATACACGTGACGTCGAGGCACTTTTAAGAGAGCTAACTAACAGTTTTCAAAAATCAAGCGAAAATCCGCGATCATACGTACAGCGCGTGCAGTTGCTTCTTACGAAAATCAGAAATTGCACAGCGTTAGACGATAGCCTAGATATTGAGATGAAACACGCAATGAACCAGAGAAACGAGAAAATCGGTCTAAAAACCATCCTTTCAGGCTTAAACGATCCGATTGGACAAATCCTAAGATCTCAACGCCCACAAAGTATAGAAGAAGCAACTTCTATGCTTGCAGAGGAGGAAAATCTGCAATTCCTAAAATCATTTAGAAGCGTCAATATACGCGAAAATATTCAAAAGCCTTCCCAAATCATTCCGAAAAATTTTAAAACCGAAACAAGGTCCACTTCCAAATATTGTGGTTATTGCAAAAAGCCAGGCCACTCTTTCGACGATTGTTATCGGCGCCAGAATCATAACATCAACCCCCCAGCGTCGACACAAAGTCATAATAGAAATATGAACGGGATTCCCCAACAAAGGAACCCCACTCACAACGGACCACGGCCTTTTGTATCCCAACCTAGGGATGTCATTCAACAGTCAAGGAACTCGGTTATACACCGAGCAAATAATTTAAACGAATTGAGCGAGGAAGTATTGATCGAACTTCCTCAAAGCGAACAAGATCATCAAACCCCACAAGAAAGTACGACATTTCAATAATCCCATCTCGTTCACTATATCATATTTTAGATTCGCGAAATCATCGTTACCTAGTCGACTCAGGTTCCGCGATCACTCTTTGCAAGGAACACGTCGTCCCAAAAGGAGCTAAACTAATACCAGAAAATATACTAGTTGGTGGAGTTACAGGTCAGAATACCCGCATACACCATAGCTATGTAACTGATATAAATTCAACAGGACAAGAAATGAAAATGTTTGTATGTAACCTCAATATCCAATATGATGGAATAATTGGTTTAGATTTTTTGAAAAAATTTAATTGTTCGATAGATATACCCAACGAACTCCTCCACACTAGTTTTAAAATATTAAAATTACGCACAGAGAATGATAAAAATAATACTGAAATTAATGATGATTCAACAGCAAAAACTAACATTGTGCAACCTAAATCAACAAAAAACGATGAAAAATTATTAGAAAAATCTAAAACTACCGGAAACGAAACTACAATAATAAATGTAGAACCTCGATCGGTACAAATACATAAAATTAAAACACACCTTCCCGACGGTACATACATGTGTCCGCAATTAGATTTAAACTGTTATCGCCCTAGCCCTAAAGCGACCTTTGTGAAGACTCATGAAGCAGGAACAAGTAAAATTCCAGTAGCTATAAATGAGCACACAAAATTAAATTTAAACGGTTATCGCCCTAGCCCTAAAGCGACCTTTGTGAAGACTCATGAAGCAGGAACAAGTAAAATTCCAGTAGCTATAAATGAGCACACAAAATTAAATTTAAACGGTTATCGCCCTAGTCCTAAAGCGACCTTTGTGAAAACTCAAGAAGCAAGAACAAATAAAGTTCCAGTAGCTATAAATGAGCACAAAAATTTAGATTTAAACGGTTATCGCCCTAGCCCTCAAGCGACCTTTGCGAAAACTCATATGGTAGGAACAAGTAAGATTCCGATAGCTATAAATAGCACCATAAATGAGCCCGCACACAAAAAACTTATAAAAGGTAGACAACTCGATGAACGAGTAGCTTCCAGTGAATATTTCACAACAGGTAAAATTAAGATACCCGCTGCCCTAGTCAGTGTAAAAGATAACACCTTTCTAACAACAATAGTCAACACGAGCGAAGAATACGAGCAGGTAGAAATTACGCCGTTAGAGCTTCAACTCGTTGAGGACACCCAGTTCATTCATAATATGAACACAATAGACGAAAGTGAAACTGTAAGGATAGACAGAATGCAGGAAGTAAAAAGGAACTTGCGAACCGAGCATTTAAATAGTGAGGAACGCGACAAACTTACACGATTATGTCAGAGCTTCTCAGACATATTTTATTTAGAAGGAGATAAATTAACTTTCACGAGTCAGGTTAAACACGAGATAAACACCGGAGATGCCAAACCAATATTTACGAAAAGTTATAGATACCCACAAGCTCACAAACAAGAGGTAAAAACTCAAATGGACAAAATGCTACAACAAGGTATAATACGCCCAAGCTTTTCCCCATGGTCAAGTCCTGTATGGGTGGTACCTAAAAAGAGATGGATGCGTCGGGAACTCAAAAATGGAGAATAGTGATAGACTATAGAAAACTAAACGAAGTTACCGTTAAAGATAATCCCCCTCAATAACACGGTTGGAATATATTATGAAAGAGGAAATGATGTAAAAGTATCAAACAATCATTGGAACTTGATAGTATATAAGGATTTAAAACTAATAAAAACTGCTTTCGAAAATGCCGAAAGATCATTAAGAATGCTTGAAAAACACGTCTTCAAACCAGATCTTAAATTTCACGATAACCTAGAACACTTCGTTATACCTATGAAACCACATTATACTATGCTAAAATCCATCTCCAATAAGATTAATGAAAAAATCAATAATATTGGAATCACAACAACGAGACGCAAGAGATACTTACTAAACGCAGCAGGCTCTCTTATTAAATGGATTACAGGAAATCTAGATGAAAATGATGGCAAATACTTCAACGAAGCTATAGATAAACTAGAAAAGGATGACACCCAAACACAGTCCCTAATGAGATCGCAAATCTCCGTTACCACAAAAGTCATTAAAAGCTTCAACCATACTATAAGAAAATTAATGATAGATGACCAGTATCTCGAGAACAATTTAAAATCTATTCAAACCTTTTTGAACAAAAACGAGGAAAAAGCCTATTACTTAGCACGCCAAGTAGAAATACTAAACAATTGTGAATCTCTCTTAGAAGTTTACATGTTGTTGAGTAATGAAGTAAATGACATCGAAAATAGTTTAACTTTTGCTAAGCTAAAAGTACTCCACCCCTCAATTATATCTTCTACGCAATTGTTAGAACAATTGACGAATATATCCAATTCATTACCTTCTAATGAAATACTGCCGTCACCGCCTAATGTGAGGACGATAGGGCAGATAGCTAATCTTATAACTCTAAAAGGTTTCACCACGTCAAACCGCGTGGTATTCATATTAAATATTCCTTTAACAAATAATGAATTATATACATCTTATCACTTATTTTCCATCCCTACACGACACCCTTCCTCAAATTTATTCCATACCATTATACCCGATTCAAAGTACATAGGGATATCACAAGATAACAGAGAGTATATAAGGACAAACGAGATCGACAGCTGCAAGAAGATAGATAACACACTGTTATGCTTCAACATCCTCCCATACCCTGGCGAAAAAGCGCCTTGTGAAGTAAACATCATATCAAAACTACGCCCGGAAAATTGTAAATCCACAATCATGGCCATAGATGACTTCAACGTTCAGGAATTAAAGAAAAATAAATGGTTAATAATCCTATCTAAACCACTACCGATTAAAACCACCTGCGGACAACAATTCGAAACGGAAATGATCTACGAGAACTCGCTTCTGACACTCGCTCAAGGTTGCCGCGCTTTCGTAGGAGCCATTCAAATAAGCGCTGCGGAATACAATTCAACAAAGCAACAAAACGACGACATCGTCCCCGTCATTCCATTCAATTGCTGCGACGACATTCCAGACAAAATAGAAGAACTCAAACTACAACCGATACCGTTAAGAAATATCCGTCTCGACGAATTCAACGAAGCTCAAGCGTCAGTCAATCACTTCGAAGAGCAATTAAATAAGCTCAATCACGAATCTTTCCCTTCCAAAAGATTCGCATTTTCAACGATAACGACAATAGCAACCGTAATATTAATACTCTTTTGCTATTGCTGCCGATGTCATAAACGTGCCTGGAGAATAATCAAAGGAAAACCTTATGAAGATCGTAATTCCTTTTGCCCGCAAATATTCAATCAATGTTCATTTGCAAAAGGCCCACAAAGAAGAACAAGCTACAGAGTCTCCGAGTATAAGACAGGAGAAGATAACTTGTCGATAACATCTATTCCCGAGACACCAACAAACATCAACAATGAAGCTCAACTCAATAAGCCGCTTCGAAGAGTCATCATGTAAGGAGGCACCCCTTTCAAGCTTCCAAAGAAGTTTTCCAGTCTAAGCGTGGAGGTGTTACGACGTCACTAGCTACGACCGATCCTCTAAGATATTTGCACCCGATTTGCAGATCAACGCTCGCCTCGATCTACCAACGAACATCGTCTCTATCATAAGTAGTTAAGTAGATTTAATGTGAATCATAATATCAGTTCGATTGTTGCTTTACCGATAGTAATATGTTACGAATGATGTATTATCCTTTCGCACAATCGGTCCTTAAGGATAGTTATTATTAATATGAATATTATTATGATTATAATGTAGAAGCATATGAAATAGGAATATTATAACATTACTCCTCAGACCACGCAATCAGTACGATAAAGAATATCACTTCCTTTTCAAACAATTGTATTAGAATCCATTCTTTCAAAGTCTATTCTTTTCTATTCGATTGTTACCATATTTATTTGGGCTAGCGTAGACGCTCGCCTCAGCCGACCACCTGATCAAATATCCTTTCCTTCCAGCCCGAGTCTGGATACGACGCCCGCGTAGGCACTTCGTAGCATTGTGTAATTTAAATAGGAGAATAAGTAGCGTCCCTATAAAAGGAGGTCACCGACTCCATGAGGGCAGACATTCATTTGCATCGGACGATACGTGTCGTCTCGAGGAGCTTAGTATTAAAGTAGCACTTACTGAAAATTGTAATCATTGTAATCTTTGAGTAATGGAATAAAAATATATTTTTTTAATAAATAAACTCAGTGAAACCTAAAATAGCTATGTTTTTTCTATGATATTAATTTACCGAAAGATAATTAATTTAGACCATAAACTAACAAGGCAAAATACGAAAATTAGCTCTTGTGGTGCGATTATTCCATCATGTCATTCGTAACTCGGCCAGAGAACTTTGTCGATCATACACTGAGGAAAATACACGGAAATACGCATGTTTCAACAAGGATTACGTACATAACTCGGACTCGAATATAAAATGACGTGTAACGGTGTTAGCGTGACGGTGGTTACCCTGTCGTAATGGTAAAACATAATGTTATTTCATTACTTCGCGACCTTGGGATCTCGATTCTAACATGGCAACATGTAGTAAGTAATATACTTACGGTTACATTCCGACACATAAATCATGTTGAAATTACAGTATACTGTTATTTCCCTAACCGTAATGAGGTTTCAACAAAATTCTTTGTAATTCAGCAAAATTACGATTGAAACGACGTTATTCTGTATAAAACCAAAAAACCAAAATGGTAATGAAAGAATCAATCCAATATTTTCCTCAGTGCATCAGCTAGTCTTTCGCACTTAGTCAAAACTTTCCTAGCGTGGCAACTCATATCAAGCGACAAGCCGAACGCAACTAATAGTGAAGAGAGAACTGCTGGTCGAACGCCACCACATATGTAAGTCAAACTGAAGCGATCTGATCGAACGGACAATATCACCGCTGCCGTAATTTTCTGTCTTATTAATTGTATTTCGCTCGCGTGCGCTTCTATTGTACAAACCCGACAATAAATCTGTGCAACTACTAGAACAAGGCGTTTATTCGGAATCCTGCAATCCACACCAGCGACATTTAGAGGTTGTCCGCATAAACCGCACCTCATTACAGCTAATATTAAATATGCATTCATATTTCGTAAAGAGCTGGCACTGTCATTATTTAAATAATGTGACTTTTCATTGTCAACATTCCCCAGAACTTTGATAACGAGTCACGCAGCGCCATCGGCTTGTTCTCGCATCTTGTCGAACAAGCGGCAACCCCCTGAGTGCTTTAAAAATATCCTGCGGCGGCGTAAATTTTACTCCGAGAGCCGCGGCCTTCACTTTATCATGTCGTTTTGGCATGGTTACGGGGAGCTCACTGCGAGCGGTAACTCTTTTCTTGGCGATAACACGTTCGCTGCGGACACTCGCCCCGTTCGCCCTCAAATCCCAGCCATTTTCACAGCCACGCTCTTCTGCGTGTTTTACTTTATTGCGGAGGGTTTATAACAACAGTGTTGAAAGAAGCCGGGGAACTCTGAATACAATGGTGTCGTAAAACCGACGCCCATGTCCGATTTTTCTGTCGTCTTTGGAAAAAAAGTAACTGTCATTTTATAAATAAGATAAAAACTAATTTACGGCGTAACATGTGTAGCACCCGACGTTTGGGCGATGTTGCAACCGCAGTTGTCCAGTGTAGACTGAAGAGCTGTCAATCCGTTGCTCCGCCGGTAGGTCGCATACAGCTGCCGCTACTGCGCAGATTATAACGATGGTGGGGTGGATGTGTGGAAAGAAGCGCGCGACTTTTGAAAATCCGCCATGCACACAGCACTCACTGTATCCTGTGCTACGTCCCTACACTTGGCGACGAAAACATACCAAATGTATTTATAATTATTTTTGCTACGGTTTTTTGAGAATATATTTGTGGTTTATATATTTATCCATATACAACATATATATTTTCCGAATGTACTCAATCAGACCTTTAATTAATTATTTTTTTATTTATTGTATTCGGTTAACAAACAGCGTTTATATATAACAAATACAGAATATATGTAACAATAAAACTATGACTAATTATATGTTAACACTATTAACCATTAATTTTATGTGTACAGTACATATCTCCGTTATTATACCTTTTTTATACATACATTTCTTTAGCAGGGATTTATTGTTAGAGAAAAAGAGAAAGAACAAAATACTAACGAAAATGAAGTTTTACGTTAAGATTATAAACGTTACTAATTCTAAAAACTATTCATGTAAACTGCTTAAGCGATTAATAGTCATTAGATAAAATAGGGGTTACAAAGGACTCATAAGATTTTTCAATGGTTTCCTTAAAGTGACTTTTAACTGATAAATAAATATCAATGTAGCCGAACCTATCGTTATACGTCATCGTAGCTCTGTTTATTAGGGAATGCTTCGTATAATTATACTTATATTATCTCTTTATATAAAACAGGTGCGGTTTCCGAGTAATGCGAGGAGCCAGAATCGATTACACTCGATTTGCTGTTTGTACAAGTTGTATTGGAGGGACCAAATACAAGATGCAAATTCTAGTATGCTACAGACATAGACTCCATATATAACTATCAAGGTGGATGTCTGGGAAAAGGGCTTGCACGCCCGTAGTAGAAAATCTAGCGATTTGTATGCTCTGATGACAATACTTTCAATGTGCTGGTCGAATTTCATTTTGGAATCGAGTAAAACCCCCAAATCTCGGACAATAATGTAAACTCTCCTTAATGTTAACGTATCCAATTTTGACATCTTAAAATATTTTATTTCTGTCTCTCGTAAACGAGATTCGATGGCACTTCTTGACATTAAGATAGAGCTTGTTCAAAACACAGTATTCGCTAAGACGGCTCAGGTCACCCTGCAGGCGTAAACAGTCGGCCGCTCCTGAGATAACAGAATAGACTTTAAGGTCATCCACGTTTAGGATAAACTGGCATGATTTAAAACAGGAACCGATATCGTTAATATATATTTTGAATAAGAGCGGTCCCAGGTGTGATCCAGGTGTGTGGAACACCCGAAGGAATCGAAATAAAGTTTGATTTTAAGCCACCAACGTGGACAGTCTGTTGGCGATTATGAATATAAGACGTGAACCACCTTAACAGATCGCCGTTTATACCGAGTTTCTCAAGTTTGAATAATAATACAGAATGATTTACAATGTCAAATGCTAATTGGATACTAAACACGATATATTTATGTTAATTTATTGACATTTGATGATTTGGAAATGTAGTCAGCTATTTATTTGATATTTGGCAAGATAAGGTAGCCTATGACACTGGAGGTAAAATAACAATTCTAACAATATCACATATTTATAAATCGGTTCCAGCGTATAGAAGTTATGGCGGAGTAAAGAAAAGAAAAAATACGTGTAGCACTCGGGGACTGCCGCGGTAAAGCTATTGCATAGCACTTTTAACAACTTATGCAATTATAATTATTTATTTATTTTATTTATTGAAATTATTGAAATTATTCCGAATCATTTGCGGCTGCGGTAGCAAATGATTCGGAATAATTTAAACGTCTTTCGATAGAGCGCCGCGCACGAATTTTTAAGCTATTGCATAGCTTTTATCGCGGGCCTAGGCCAGCACGGCGACCGAATGAAGAAATTTCTTAACGAAAATTAATGATTTTAAACTGATAATTACGTCTAAACGAGTCCTGCTTACGATTCGAAAAAAATATATGTTAAACAAGAACATTTTCCTAATATTCATAGCTTTGAATATTTTAGATTTTGTTTATATTACATAGTGTAATTAATTTGTGAAATTAGGTCTAACCGAACACAAAAACGACTACTACGCAAAGACTATCTGGCGTATTATTATGAAACCTGCACCATTTTAAAGATAATTTAATTATCTCTCTTTTTATCTACGATTTTTTTTGAATAATCCGGTTTTTTTGCTTTATCGAATAAAAAATTCGTGCGCGGCGCTCTATGGGAAGACGTTTAAATTATTCCGAATCATTTGCTTCCGCAGCCGCAAATGATTCGGAATAATTTCAACGTTTTCCGATAGAGCGCAGTTATCTGATATCAGAAAAAATAAAATAAATAAATAAATATATTTGCATAAGTCTTTAAAAAAATGCTATGCAATAGCTTTACCGCGGCAGTCCCCGAGTGCCACACGTATTTTTTATTCAATAAAGCAAAAAAACCGAATTATTCGAAAAAAATCGTAGATAAAAAGATAGATAATTAAATTATTTTTAAAATGGTGCAGGTTTCATAATAATACGCCAGATAGTATTTGCGTAGTAGTCGTTTTTGTGTTCGGTTAGACCTAATTTCACAAATTAATTACACTATGTAATATAAACAAAATCTAAAATATTCAAAGCTATGAATATTAGGAAAATGTTCTTGTTTAACATATATTTTTTTCGAATCGTAAGCAGTACTCGTTTAGACGTAATTATCAGTTTAAAATCATTAATTTTCGTTAAGAAATTTCTTCATTCGGCCGCCGCGCTGGCCTAGGCCCGCGATAAAAGCTATGCAATAGCTTAAAACCTATATACATAGAAAACCCTGAACATATTATACTCCTTTTTTGTTGGGCAGTCGTATAAAAAGAGAGTTCCACGTAGTAGAGGGTTTGAAACCGTCATCTCTATTGAAGTTCGGGGTTGTTCTAATTTCAATGGCTTCCCGGATCATGCGGGGAAAATAAAATTATTCTTTAAATAGTATAACGAGATTCTGAAATTGTATAGCGGAACTAACCATTGGGTGCGATTTCAAAATCCCATTGTACTATACAAAGAAAAAAATACGTGTGGCACTCGGGGACTGCCGCGGTAAAGCAATTGCATAGCATTTTTAACAACTTATGCAATTATAACTATTTATTTATTTTATTTTTCTGATATCAGATAACTGCGCTCTATCGGAAAACGTTGAAATTATTCCGAATCATTTGCGGCTGCGGAAGCAAATGATTCGGAATAATTTAAACGTCTTCCCATAGAGCGCCGCGCACGAATTTTTTATTCGATAAAGCAAAAAAACCGGATTATTCAAAAAAAATCGTAGATAAAAAGAGAGATAATTAAATTATCTTTAAAATGGTGCAGGTTTCATAATAATACGCCAGATAGTCTTTGCGTAGTAGTCGTTTTTGTGTTCGGTTAGACCTAATTTCACAAATTAATTACACTATGTAATATAAACAAAATGTAAAATATTCAAAGCTGAGAATATTAGGAAAATGTTCTTGTTTAATATATGTTTTTTTCGAATCGTAAGCAGTACTCGTTTAAACGTAATTATCAGTTTAAAATCATTAATTTTCGTTAAGAAATTTCTTCATTTGGTCGCCGCGCTGGCCTAGCCCGCGATAAAAGCTATGCAATAGCTTAAAAATATATAAATTTTCGTTTTTGATTGTGTTAATTTTTGATTTCGAGAGAATAATAAAAAGTTTTGATTTCGTCATTAGTTGTTTTTACCTTAAAACTATTGACGAAATTTTCTATTATTTTGTAGGTACCACAAGTAATAAACTAACGATATAAAACAAAATATAACGATATCATAATGCAATTACTGATTAGGGGTATTTAATAAAAACATACATCTGGTAGACTTACGTTATTGTTAATGTGAGTAAATACATGTTCATCGTAAATGTTGAAATTCCCTTTGTTGAGAATTCATGGGTAAAATGTTAAGTAGCAGTTATTATTATTTGACTCCGATTACAGTATTCTAAAATAGGATTACTGAAAGCTGTCTACCCTCTAAATAGGTTGTGGGCTATCTCTCTTTCTCTATCTATGTCTCCCTCTCTCTAAACATGCGCCAGACTAAGTGGCTTCTATTAAACTAACACCGAATGTTTTGTAAGGTTATCAAATCGGCCACTTCAGCCAAAATACCAGCCTTATTACTAATGACAAAGCCGTCTGGCGCCCGAAAACAAAACATCAACCTTTATACTGGAATATTACGATGTGGTCGTTAGACGTTCGGGGAGTAGGAGGTGCAATGCTCAGTACTTGGACGTACATAGAAAAGAGATTCTGCCAACTTACTGAAATGTTCAGATTAGAGTTTATTAGATTAATTAATGGTAAACGTCAAAAGATATTATATTCTAAATATTTTTATCAACGGATTCTATGAATCTAAAAACCACCAAAGAAATTAAGTGAACACTTTACTAGTACTATTATTTTCAAGACACAATTTAAAGTAATACGCTTTTATACAATTATATTTTTTTCAGTTACATATGTTCACGTATGTCCCTATGTCTTTGGTCCTACTGTTCTCAGATGTTCATATCCATGACGTTCCCATAATTCAACACATGAAACAGAAAGAAGAACAACTTATCTAACAATAAATCCTGTATAAATTGAAGTGAATTTTACAAAATATATCCATTATTTCGGTTTAGCAACATAGTCTTAAATTAAAATGGTTAACAAAAATAAGGAGATAGTCTCAAGGCTTTACTACCTACTTGTAGAAAAGAAAACATTATTGTAGTTGTATATATATTTAACAAACGTACGTGGATTGATTGATTCCATGTATCTTCATCAAAAAAGTAATCGTCTCTTTTATAGACAAACCTTTTTATAATGCAAATCCTATTTTATCACAGCGAATTAAACTACACATTGTAGTCTATTTAAAATCATTTTTTCCTGTATTTTTAAAGAAAATAAGTGAACACTTTTCTAGTACTATTATTTTCAAGATACAAGTTGAAGTAATACGCTTTTATACAATTCTATTCTATTCTAATTTTTTCAGTTATATATTGTCACGTATGTCCCTATGTCTTCGGTCCTACTGTTCTCGAATGTTCATATCCATGACATTCCAATAATTCAACACATGAAACAGAAAGAAAAACAACTTATCTAAGAATTAATCCTTTATATATTGAAGTGAATTTTACAACATATATCTATTATTTCGGTTTAGCAACATCGTCTTAAATTAAAATGGTTAACAAAACTAAGGATAGTCTCAAGGCTTTAGTACCTACTTGTAAAAAAGAAAACATTGTTATAGTTGTATTTACATTTAACAAAAGTACGTGGATTGATTTGATTCCATGTATCTCCATCAAAAAAGTAATCGTCTCTTTTATAGACAAACCTTTTTATAATGCAAATCCTATTTTATCACAGCGAATTAAACTACACATTGTAGTCTATTTAAAATGATTTTTTCCTGTATTTTTAAATCAAAGGTTGAATCAGTCCGTCGTACACGGCCCTTATGTCTTGTAAATAATAACTTGACATTTTAATTTCCCGGCCAACCAACCGACTAGGACGGAAAGTATTGTGATCGCGCAATTTTTTTTCTAGATGAAGACGGAAATATACATCTTGAGCCCCCTAAGACGATTAGGACTCCATATTGAAGTCTGTCTGTCTGTCTCTATGTATTCCTTCACGATAGAACACAAACGCTTAATCAGATGAAGCTAAAATTTGTCATGCAGGCTTCATTTGGTCACGGCAAGAGTTTAAAGATTATGGTTGGAATCGGTTCCTAGTCATATATCAATCTAGAAATATTAGACTTAGATAATTGAAGTTGGGTACATAGATGCCTTGCTGGGCGGAAGTCATATTGCGTAATTTTTGTTGGACTATCTCATATGTAAGCTACACCAATAATATTTAGATTCCGCCATGCGTTTTAATCAAATATTAATGCCGAGCCGTCCGAGGCTAGTCGAGAAATAATTCGCGGCGCTCGAAGCCGTTTTGTATGAGATCCCTTTATCGCTAGCGAACGATTGCCCTTTTTTTTTGAATTTCCAGCTATGTAAGTGGCTTTTATTATTTTTATTTCCTCACATATATATATAGTGCAGACATTCACTCGCATCATACCCGCGGTAGCTCCTTTTTATGCGTACCCCGAATACGACTGGCAAAAGTACAGAAAAGCTACTTGTGCCTTAGCATTAAATTCGATAATCTACTCCCTACAAAATTTAAACAGCTGGAGGACATAAAATTTAAAAAAAAACATCAAGGAGATGCTGATAGGCCACCATAATAACCTGGTCGAATTTGAGGGCCATGATTTTTCAAATATTGTGCCCATTTAAATTACTTAAAAAAGTAGAGCCTTATTGTCTGATTATTTTATATGGTCTTATATCTGTACTTTTAGTTTAAAATGCATAACGTAGATTTAATTTGATTATTTAACATTTTACTGACAATTTGAATATTATGATGAATAATTTTACTACGTATCTTTTTGAATTACTAACTACTTGAAATATTAGGCTTCTATTTTGATTATTTATATTTATAGTTTGACAATCTAGTAGTTAATTCTTGACTACCTATGTATGTTCAGTAAAGAGTAGTAACGAAACTTACTACCTAACCCAATTATTTTGACACGTCTAAGAGCGGTCTTTAGCCGTCAATTGGACACGACGAAAATGTAATGTAATAGACTGATATTGTCAAGCCATGTATGTGGCAGCCTCAGAAAAAAAGTAAGTTTACATTTGCCTGCATGTAAACCTACCCCTCTCTCCCCTACTGAAAAAGTAAAAGTTAAGACTCTCAGTTGCAAAGAACATAAAACGGATCACATTTTAAGCGCCAATCAAGATTGTCCGTCGTTAAAACTGTTTCTCTACTCGGCCACGCCGCAAGCTGTCTTTTTGAGTTTGGCAATTTTTACGATTTGGGTTTTATATCGGCGCGGCACTATTCCGCTGCGTCGTCTGGCCCGTCCGAAAACAATTTTGTAAATAGCGGTCGCGGCGGAAGTTCGCCGCGAACTTTATTTATCGACGTGCAGCGGTGCGAGCGGCCCCACCGGGAAATCTTAATGCCGCTTCCCAGAAAGTCTGTCCGACCCGAAAATCACTTTAAGCCGATCGACGCGTCGATCCTTATCGACGCGTCTGGGGTTCGAACGGTTCCATGCAGCTTAAGCCGAACTTATATTACGGAACTTCTTTAACGCACGTTGAAATTAATTTTACGAAACTAATTTGAATACATATGGAACTGAAACATTGAGTCAGTTACTGACTTCAAACTCAAAACAAATCGGCGCTGACCTTAATCTGTCATCGTGTAATTTGATTTTAATTTAGTACAGCCACAGTATACGGGACAATAGTGGGTTCTCTTAAAATAAGATTGAAATCGAAGCGAATACGTCGCGAGTCGTAAGGGCTCGCATATGGCCGCCAGATGTCCGCTACTCGGCCCACGCTGATACGCAAACGTTCGAATTACTCGACAATCTTTACCCTACGTAATGCTAACCAAAGGCGGTCGTCGAGACGTACCCCTCTGCCCACTTCCCTTTAGATAGCGAATGGTCCACCTCACGATTGAACTCCATTTTAGAAGCCTCCTCGTGTGGAAGGCTACCACGGGTAAGACTCTAGCGTCTCAGGCCTCACACCTGATGCACCGGTTTCTCCTCGTGGCATTGCTCCTGACGCTATTGGACCGTTTTCGCACCGTTCGGCGACGCCAATCTGTTGTGCACACTGCTGAAGTAGTCTGAAGACTATGGAAATATACTGTCCCCTAGGAGTTAATGGGCCCTTGCTGAGTTGGCCACGAAGACCCATTCTGTTCAGGGTTGGTCACACTCACGGGTCAACACCTATCCGACGGCCTCCACGCAGGAAGTGCGAGCCTGGGTAGTACTCTGGCTTTATGGTTAGTTTCCCCTGGGAATCAACCTTCTGGCGCTGCTGACTGCTCTTGAAACGACCATCGGCTGCCCAATCCTGGGTGGAACAGCTAGGCAAAGGACGCCGTGGTCCGCGATAGATTCGGTTTACACCATTTCACCGCTTCGTGAGGGAGAGGACCGCGCAATCGACCTCGAAATAGTAACCAGTCGAGAGACCGGAGTAATCTGGTCGCAATTGGAAGTAAGGGCGTGAATGTAAGCCTGCTGGGTAACATACTTGGTTATCTCGCGGAAAAGGCGTTGGCCTCTTACGGGTATGTGGCGGACCTTGACGGTGGGTTGTTTTGTCCAAGTCTTCTGCGTTCACTTCACGGGAGATTTAACGACTAATCGTTAAAACTTCCTAAAATGACGAGTTCGCCCGTTGTAGTAGACAACTCTATTTGTACCCAAAACCTCTGTACTTCTAACGTATAATTACATATATGATAAAGATCTATCTTACTATCTACCACAATTCTAAATGCATTTGTCTTTGTACTTATTAAACTGACTATTCCTCTATCATGCACACACTCATATCGAGTGCACGTACAGAGCTGTAACCGATCATCATTTATTCGTCGTCGACAAGTTACTACGAAAAGCACTCGACCGATTCAATTTATATCAGTTATTTCTAAAAATAAATGTGAAAATATTCAAATAGCGCACTAACTGACAGTCTATAAATGGCTGCTATATTGTAAGGCAGAAATGGCAAATTTCTTTTTTCGGATCTCGATGTTTTGCAAATCAAATCACAAAAATATATACAAACAAATATTTCTGAAAGTCTATGCAGAGAACTATTAGGATAAACTTTAAAGCGTCTTATTTGTTTTCTTTTTTGTGCAGTATGGAGAATCGATAATAGACAAAAAATTTACAAAAAGAAAAACCGACTCCAATTTTTTTATAAGTGCAGCAGCTATGTCATAGTTATACTTACAACGGGCTATCATAATTAAATGCGAATACAAAATTTAGCTTCCGTGCTGTCCACCGTTGAGGAGTTCCCTCGTTGGAAACCAACCCTGAGTTTTAAGTGTCAGCTCGTTTAAGTGTCAGTTAAGCTCAAGCTCGTTTTAAGTGTCACCGCGACAGGGGCTGCTGCACTCAGGGTTGGCTTCTAACCAGGGGACTCCTGGACGGTCAACAGCAAAAACACGAAATTCTGTATAGCATTCAATTATAACAACCCTTTCTAAGTTCCACTATTATATGGCTACTGCACCCAGGGTTAGCTTGGAGCAGAGCATTTTAATAAAAGCTTGTTTTAAAAAATGTGTTGTTTTTGTAATGCCACGCGCCCGCGTGCTTTCGATATATACATAAAGATGTATAGGTATACCGCGGCGACAAGGGAATACGTCCCACCGTTGGTAGTGGCCAATTACGAATAACGATTTCGGCTTAGCGCGTCGTCTACTATAGTCAATTTGGCTTTTCAATATAAATAATAAATTATAAAATTAATAGTTTTTATAAAGTAAAAATTAGAGTACAATAATGAAATAACTCAAGATCCCTGTGGTATTTTTTATATCACTCAAAAGTATCTTTAATAAATAGAAAAAATCGGTTGTGTCACCCCAAGACTTTCCTGACTAGTATCCGGGGAGGTGCGAAAAAACAGCGACATTTTTTACTCTAGTACCCCAAATTTGTATGGCAGGTACCCCAAACGTTGGTCGTAAGTACCCCAAAAACTAATAGGTTCTTCCGATGGTTAACAGAAGCTTCTATGCCAAATTTTAACTTAGACAGATTAAGCGTCTGGGCGCTATCGCGAAAACAATTTTTTCGCCGGGAACCCCAAATTTGTATGGGAGGTACCACAACCGTAGGGCGTAGGGACTCCAAAAACTAATGGGTTCCTCCGACGGTTATCAGAAGCTTATATACCAAATTTCAGCTCAATCCGATTAAGCGTCTGGGCGCTATCGTGGAAGAATACATACATACAGACATACAGACATACAGACATACAGACATACAGACATACATACAGACAGAGATCGGTCTGGAAATAGTCTCAATCGTCTCAGGGAGTCTCAAAATATATATTCCCATCTTCATCTCAAATTTTTTTTTTAGCGCGATCAAAATACTTTCCTTTCCGATAGGTCGTCAGGAAAGTAAAAAAATCGGTTGTGTCACCCCAAGACTTTCCTGACTAGTATCCGGGGAGGTGCGAAAAAGCGCAGCAGCTAACTATTACAGATTTATTATTAGAAAATAAGTTTGCTTTGCTGTTGAAAAAGTAGTTTACAAATATGTATGGCAGGTACCCCAAATATGTATGGCAGGTACCCCAACCGTAGATCGTACAGACCCCAAAATCAACTGGACTATTCACACTGACCATACCTATCGATTGGAGAAAGAAATTTTGAAAGCGGGGACAATATGTAATCAAGGTTCCCCAAATTTGTATGGCAGGTACCCCAAACGTTGGTCGTAAGTACCCCAAAAACTAATAGGTTCTTCCGATGGTTAACAGAAGCTTCTATGCCAAATTTTAACTTAGACAGATTAAGCGTCTGGGCGCTATCGCGGAAAAAATTTTTTCGCCGGGAACCCCAAATTTGTATGGGAGGTACCACAACCGTAGGGCGTAGGGACTCCAAAAACTAATAGGTTCCTCCGACGGTTAACAGAAGCTTATATACCAAATTTCAGCTCAATCCGATTAAGCGTCTGGACGCTATCGTGGAAGAATACATACATACAGACATACAGACATACAGACATACAGACATACAGACATACATACAGACAGAGATTGGTCTGGAAATAGTCTCAATCGTCTCAGGGAGTCTCAAAATATATATTCCCATCTTCATCTCAAAATTTTTTTTTAGCGCGATCACAATACTTTCCTTTCCGATAGGTCGTCAGGAAAGTAAAAAATATGTTGGGCCATAACATTTCTGGAAATTACTTAATTTCAATCATTTTTTTCTTATATTTTTTGTATGGAAGTTCTAAAAACTGTCTTGGTGCTATGCAAATAGACCATACGCTGGTGTAAATAGTGTTTCTTAATATTAAGAATCATCTCTAGGTTTTTCAAAAACTGAAGACAAATCTCGCTCGTTTTTATTTTTTGGAAAACAGTAACAGAATATAGTTTACAATTACTATGGAAATATTTTACCAATTTCCTTTTGGCGAAATGATAGCTTAAGGACCGGGTTTTTAAAATCCGGCACAATTGTATTGAAATTCTTTTTTGTGTTCTCACAACCAGGCCACAAAATTATGCTTCATATAGCTTTTGGCCGCCAAGGCCGGCACGGCCTCTTAACTACGAATCGTGATATTCAGAAACCCCATAAGTCATAATTGTGGGAAAAATATTTTTTTTACGAAAATTGATTCATTAAAATAAGCTACACAACATATTGCGGAGAAACCCAACACGTCTCTCAAAGACCATAGAAAAATATTTAGCCTTAATATGCATAATCACGAGAAAGCACATTAGTCACTGACTTAAGGGGTTTCTCCACATTTGACATGGCAACATCATGTGTGACAGCTGTCATAAATGACGTTTTATTCAATTTGAATTCATTCCTGTTCTCAATTTTATGATGTTTGGTAATGTTGCGAATGTTTTGTTTGAATTTTTGGTAAAAAAGGACTAAAAATGAGTAGTGATGGTAGTAGTATGGAAGAAGACCCACCGCCAAGGAGAAGCCAAACAGGAAGCAACCAACATCGATCAGAAATAATTAAAAGAGCTCGCGTCAAAGGTTTACCTTATCCCAGCTGGCAGAAAGCAAGTGGAAGAAAGATGCCCACCTACAGAAACAGATGACTGCAAGTAAGTTATTTGATACAAGTATTTTACCTAAATTTATAAATTACATCTTCAATGGTTCATAATCTTCTTATTATATTCTACTACTATGAACGCTCGGTCATTATGTGGTTATTTTTTGTTGCAGATGCAGAAGAAAATATTTTTCGTCGATAGAAGATGGTGAAAAACTACAAATCTTCTCAAAATTTATTAGTTTTAATACGAATAATGAGCAGGACGCATACCTATAAAGCCAAATTTCTTCATCTGCTGTGAAGCAGCGGCAAAGGCGCAAAGATGAAAATGATTCTAATAAACCTGCAAGAGGCGTAACGTATGTGTACGAAATAACTACTTCATCAGGAAAATATCAAGTCTGCAAGTCCGCTTTTATAAAAATATTCGGGGTGACGACTGATCGGGTTAGACGACTCTGCAACTTACTATCGGCAAGTAAAGCTCCAACAGACAGACGTGGTCAAAACACACCTGACAATGCTAAGTCAGGTATTGTGCTGCAAATGGTCAAAGATCACATTGAATCTTTTCCCACTAAAATATCGCATTATTCAACCAAAGAAATACATTATTTGGATGCTAACTTAACCATCAAATTAATGCATGAAATGTATTGCGGAAAATATCCAGACATGAAAGTCAGCTACACACTCTACAATAAAATATTCAAAGAACAATTGTGTCTTCGTTTTGGCCGTCCTCAGGTTGATACCTGCTGCACCTGTGAGGAACTGAATATGAAAATGTATAGTACCTTTTTTAATGATGTAGCGAAGCGTGTTGCAGTTGCAAGAAAAATGGTCCATATCAAGAGATCAAATAAAAAATATTCAGAGTTACAGTCCATCGAAAGTGAAAGCTGATGAAAAGTGAGAAATCGGAGAAATATGCATCGATTACGAGCAGAATTTAGAGCTTCCACGCATACCGGTACAGGAGACGTTCTACCTTACACAATTGACTGTCAAAGTCTTCTGTATCCACAACATGAAAGACAACAGCGCAACTTTCGATGTTTACCATGAAGGTGTGGGAGGTAAAGGCCCGAACAAAGTGTGCAGTTTCCTTTTAGATTATTTTAAGGGACACATGAAGTCTGTAACACATCTGCATATCTTTTCTTTTGGCTGTGGAGGCCAAAATAAAAACCACACTATGTTGAGACTGTGTTCAGCACTGGTGTCCCTGAACGTGTTTGAAACTGTCCAGCAATACTATCCTGTGCGAGAGGACATTCGTTCTTCCCATGTGATAGGGACTTTGCCGTGCTAAAAAGAAAGATCAAACGCAATGACAGGGTATACACAATAAAAGAGTATGCAGAAATGATTCTCAGTTCTGCAAATTAAAATTTATTTACTGTAGTTTTGCCGTCATCAAAAAATATAACAGATTTAAAAAAATGGTGGTCAATTTAAAAAAAAAACATTCTTTCTGTAGAGACCATGGTCCAAAATGATAGCAGAACAAATTTACGCTTAAAATATGCAAGTACTGTCACTTCTTCCACAGCCAAGAATGAATAGGAATGGTATGTGCAAAGCCATATATCAACAGCTTTGTTGCAGATACATTTTTGCTACGAAACGCAAACAGCACAGACTTGGTTTTGCTGTCAAAGCGAGCATACCCAAAACGTAAAATACCGATAAACAAAAAGAAAATGACTGACCTCCTGAAACTTCAGACTTACCTACCACAGTGTAACAGAATTCAAAATTTCTTCAAGAAAATTTACAAGTGGCCAGTAACAGACAAGGACAATACTGAAAATCTTCAAGAAGACCATTAATTCTAAGTAATGCTACAGATATTAGTGTTCAGTTATTTGTGTTTAAAAAGAAAATAAGATTCGGTAAGATATAAAAAAATACAGTCGATTATTATGCAAGAGATGTTTAATTTTATTGAAAATAAGGAGAAATACCATAAGTCAAGCAATTAAAAAAAATATATTTAATTATACATAAATATTTAAAATAAAAATCATGTGAAAAACAATGAAATTTGGGTTTATGTTTCAATATAAAATTAGAATCATACTAACCTTCAAAAATTTTTTTTCAACAGACAGTTTTTTCTATTTCCTGTAAAATTTATCACCATTGACTTATGGGGTTTCTCAATATCAACATTTGTCTGTTATAATAGTAGTGTGTGGGAGAAACAAATATGAATACTTTATTTATAATTTCGCCTGGCGATGGGATGTAAATTTGGCCGGATTTGGGCGCACTCTAGTTAACTGCTTAACTTTTCGGCCTTAGAAATTACGTAACAAATCTTGCAACGGCTCGGAAGCGCACAATGGAGCATTGTCTGCGGCCGCCTGCAGTGGATTACTTACTTCGCGCGGGGCGCTTGCTTGCCTGCACTTTAACCACTTTCCTAGACGGCGAGGCGCATAAACCACATCCACTATTGGTACCTACTCCCCTCCCCCTCCCGTTACCGTACTCGGACTCGAACCCGGTGCTCGTTACATTATTTCATTGGATCCTTTTTAATCCTAGCGGCCATATTTTTACGTAGACAAAGCATAACATATAAGTACACGTCCAACATTTACGTGCTTGACAAGCAAAGCTTGACGTGGCTTAATGACACATTAGGCATGCTTGTCAAGCAAGCTCGCCTTTTCTAATAGGCTCTCTAGACTATTATGAATGCTTGTCAAGCATCGCGTCCCGGGCTAGGAGGGGATCGTAAACCGCAAGGAAATATGCAAATATGTTTTTAAAAATAATTAGGAAAAATACCCAATTGTGTAGTTTTATACTAGAGAGTCAATCATTCATCATTCAATTACGTCTAACTAACGTGACTCCCTGGTATAAATTACAAAATTAGGCATTTTTGGTAAATATTACAAAAAAATATTTGTATATTTCTTGCGGTTTACGATCCCCTTCCTTCCCGCGACGCGAAGCTTGTCAAGCATGCTTGACAAGCATAGCGTCGCGGGCAGGGAGGGGATCGTAAACCGCAGGAAAATGCAAATATTTTTTCAAAACATTTACCAAAAATGCCTAATTTTGTAATTTATACCAGGGAGTCACGTTAATTAGACGTAATTAATTGATGAATGACGTGACTCTCTGGAATAAACTACAAAATTAGGCATTTTTAGTAAATGTTTTTAAAAAAATGCATTTTTCCTACGGTTTACGATCCCCTCCCAACCCGCGACGCAATGCTTGTCAAGCAAGCTTGATCGTCTAGGGAGCCCCTTAAAAATAAAGGGTTTTAATATTATTATTATTTTTATCATTTATACATTCATTGAACGGCGCAACGCGCGCTGGAAAAAATTCGTGCGCGTGTGAAGCAGTTTTGACCGTCTAGGGAGCCGTAAGCATGCTTATCAAGCTTATTTTTTTTCGGTTCCCTAGTCGAACACAATTTCTTGCCAAGTATTTACATGCTTGACAAACAACGCTTCAAGTGGCTTAATGACATATTAAGGATGCTTGTCAAGCATTTATAGCTGACTCATTTTCTGGCGCAGCGCAGCGCGTCGCGTACTGGGAATAAATCGCGCGCTTGTCAAGCAGTTTTTACCAACTAGCTTATCAAACTTCTTGCTTTCAAGCTTTTTTTCATTTACCGGCGCGGCGTCTCCACCTCGCGCGCTCTGTGGGGATCGCAAACCGCAGGAAATATGCAAATATTATTTTTTATAAATATTTACCAAAAATTTCAAATTTTGGAGTTTCATCCCAGGACGTCACGTTAATTAGTCATAATTTAGAATCCTTACATCACCAGTAGTTTTTTAGATATATACTTACATTGATATTAGAGTCGTTAAATGTAAAACAACATGTATTTTATGACTTAGATATTTAGATAAAGGGCACAAATAAATGGTAAGTAATCTCTGTTAGTTATTGTTATGGAACAATGTTATTAAGGTGTTAGTGTTACATATATTTTCAACAAATTTAATACTGCTACTGCTACTTATTGGCAAGTAGAAACAACTTCGCGAATAGGATAGGGAGGATAACGACACGAAATTTTAAAAGAATTTTTGAACAGGCAGGCCAGAAGATTTGACATTTTAAACCTGGGTATTTTTAATCTTAAAATATCTTTAATCGAATATTAAAATTCCTCCTATTCTCAGAAATCGTGGAAAAATCGTTACATTCCTTTATTTCAGTAGGGCAAACCCCGTATCATTAGAATAGGCATTTCTATTGATACCTACCGAAGGCATTTCTACTGATACGGGGTCTGTCCTACTCATCGGAAGGTTTGAGACCACTGAATGTGAGTTGCTTGATAAGCATTCCTCTAGACGGCCAAGCAAGGCTTGACAAGCATTGCAGAAATATAAATGTTCATCAAGCATTTTTCAAAACACGTAGTTTGCTTGTCAAGCCATCAAGCTTAGGTCTAGAGAGTCGAAACTGCTTATCAAGCACAAAAAAATCAAGTGCTTGACAAGCAATTTTGACTATCTATGGAGCCCTTTAATCATGGCGACTAAATTTTCCTTTAGAGAACGGCAATTTCACAGGCAATATACAAGAGTACTAATTTTCTTTTTTTTTTTTGCATTGGTAATTATAATATTATATGTTACTAATAATGTAATTAAATATGGTACAATAGAGTAATCATTAATTATTTGGTTAACGATAACGGAAACTAATTAGCGTTAACTGAAAACTAATTAATTATATCTGATATGCGGATGACATCACGCTGATGGCCAATATTTCAGGGGTTGCGGATTATGGAATAATGGCGATAAAAATAGGAGTTTAATAAAATGTAGATAGGATTTAATAATATGATAGTTTTTTAGTTACAAAAAGGTACATCGAACTCTCTATGCTTGGGTATTTCTGGTTCGCTTTATATTCTGTGCGCTTAGTTATCAGTAATCCGTTATAGAGAAAATCCTTCTCATTACCTTCATTACTTTCTGTTGATAGCTTTGCCAGATTAGATATTTTTGAATCTCCCTTTCAATCTTTCTGCGATCCAATTTCTCTTACAATTTCTCCATTAGATATTAAGAAACTCTAAAAAACATTTGACTCTCGCTGCAAGAGCCGTTATGATTCGTTACTTCGTGCTTTATATAATAGTTTGTATCGCTTTTAGATCACTAAGGTGACAAGTTGCAGCAATATATATTTCTTCTCTCGCTGTCATAATCATTTGAGGATTTTTTACGCATAATTTTCGAATAAACAAAAATGAGAAAGAATCGCCGTTGAACGTTTGCAAACATGTGTTCATTTTGTGCTCATAGAATATGTTAATTGATGTTATATAATGAAGATTTTTCTAGAAATTGTTTTCTTTTATAACGATCGTAAAATCTATTTTTTTTATAATAACTGCCATCTATTAGATTACATTTGAACCACTGACAGTCCCACCGATGGCGGTCTTATTACAAGCTTTATACTAACTTGCAATTTTCGTATGTAAGTTGTATGTTTCAAAATTTGCAAATCATTTTTCAACCATTTGCTGGTATCGGATTTAGCTAAAATTTAGCAATCTTGTAAATTTGGTGACAATGCAATACTATGGTACCATCGAACTGAAAATGAATCCGGAAGATTGCCACGGAAACTATTTAATGAAAAATGCTAAAATAAAAATGCTGAGATAGACGAGTTTAGGCCCGTGTGTTTTGTTGTCATGAGTAGGTACTTTCCATTACACATAATGACGAGGATCTAAAGATGGAGCGGGGAGATTGCCACTGGAACTTCCTGATGGAAATTAAAGCTGGTTTTTAAAAATCTTAATTTACTTTTAATTTATCTATAATGTAGATTACTTATGTCGAGCGATAAGCATAGATATTTCAGAATTAATTTGGTAACATAATATTACTCCAAGTCAGTTGCTTAATTAATTACTACAAATTAACTACTCAGAATTTCATGGCAGACCGAGGCAATTTATTGCGATTTCTTGCAATATCGCCGCGTTCGACAAAAAGTACTATAACTATGAAACTACTATAGCAATCAAAAAAAAATCACTGTACAATGATTGCATTGAAATTTCAAATATAGAATATTAAATTGCATTTTGTAAAACAATTAGATAATTATGAATAAATATGAGAAAGTCGAAAAAGCGAAAAAAACTCGGCATTTCTAACTTGTACTTGTCTTACGGAAAAATACGGAACCCTATTTAGAAATTGTAAATACTATCATGATCTTTATTAGATTGTCAATTAAAGGAAATATTTCGTTTTGCTTATTTACTTACAAAAATATTTATATATTAGCTCATAAAAAGCAATAAAAATGTTGATGATTTCTCGAAAAAAAAGTTATGATGTTTGACAATGGAATTTTACCAGAAATATCCACGAAATGACGCGCGAAATTATTCTAGCGACCGTCTATGTATCTATGGTAATAATGAGATTTTTGATAAGGATATTAGGATGCGTTTGAATTAGAACATAATATTACTGTGCGCTCCGGGAGCAAGCCGCCAATATTGGTCGTTACGTAGTCAACGATGTTCTGATGTGCAACTAAATTTGGTCGTTACGTAGCCGAAGGGGATTAAACTTGCAAACCCATTTTTTTAATTATTGTTATTGTTTCAAAATTCTTTATAGGCGAAATTCTTAAAAATGTTGTTGGAAATATTGCAGACGAAATATTTCTGTAGTATATAAATTGAGTAGCGAGTGAACGCTCATTATATTTTGTTACATTTCGATAGCAATAGCCAGAGTTCCATAATGTCGGCTAATACGATCCTCACTTTTCACTAGCCAAAAGTGATTGAACCGCGACAGTGTTCGTAATATTACTGATGGAATAAGAATTGCTTATTACTTTCATAAGAAGCGGAGTTTTCCCGAAAGGTAATGTATGCATAAGCCGAGGGTACATCATGTGTAGGTATGCATATAATTGCGGTCGAACATGAAAAAAGGGCGTAAAAGAAAAACGCGCAAAATATCCCTCGCCCCGGAACCGGTATATCTAAATCTCTACGCGAACGGGTAGATGCGTGCTCGTGGATGGATGGGAGAACTTAAGTGGGAATTCGGGCCGTCCGTCCCTAGCAACACAATTTATATTCATAAACGACTGAAACCTCATTAGACCCGAAACGTTATCTGTTTGTTTCTCTCAGTTCGCTAACATTAATAATATGGCGTCGGCGAGAGGCGCAAAACAGTTATCCGTCCTTTGTTATGCCTTTACGCCTCACTTACAGTACGCTTGACCAAATTGATATGTTTGAATGTCGGTGGGTAAATTAATTTTAATGCTTCACTTGCGTATTATGATTGTAATGAGTAGCTAATGATAAAAAATCAGTTATTTCCCCTTTAAGACTTTCCCGGCAAACAGACAACACCCCGCGGACCCTTAATCCCCTTTTACCCCCTCACCTCTCCTTTCAGCGCTACCCCCATCCCACCCCCACATCGCTACCCGCTGCAATGCCCCCCTCCCCCCCAACCCCACACTCTTAACCCAAATACCCCTAAATCCAACCCCCTCACCACCAAACCAATTCCCGCTTACCCCAAACCCCTAACTCGCCTTCCCAAAAAATAATATTTTCGTCCGGAACTTTATACATCCTGAGTACTTTTTTCCAGGTCTATTTTCTTCGAAAGTAAAGCATTGTAAATAAGACGGAATAGAAACCCAGGAATAATGAATAATATCAGAACAAAAATAATATTTCCCACCCCCCCCCCCCAACCCCCCCCCCCCCCCCATTTATTATGACAGCAAATCTAGTACATTTTAGTATTTTTTTAGTTTTTTAGTATTTCCGGGGTATTAAAATGGCGATTTTCCAATACGGTTCGTTTCTCGGTTAGCCTCGGGCGGCTCGACCTTATTATTTGAATAATGTATATCGTTTTTTTTTGTGTCGCTGGTATAGGAGATATTGCATTCAAAATTTAGCAATGTGGTTTCGACCCTACGATCATGCATCTGTGTACCGAATTGTATGTCTCTAAGTCCAATATTTCGAGTTTGACGTATGACTGGCACGCCCCGCGGTGGACCGATTTCAACCATAATATTTTAAACTCTTGCCATGACCAAATGATGCCTGCATGTCAAATTTCAGCTAAATCGGTTGAAGCATTTGGGCACCATTGTGAAGGAATACAACAGACATATAGAAATGCATTCACAATACTTTCCTTTGCCAGGAAAGTAAAATACTTATACCACATTATTTTGGGTGTAATGTACTAAAATACATTGATCAAGGTTTTTAGGTTATAATATATGTTGATGTGGTTTATTCTGCTTCTTTTATTATATAAAGATTATTTACTTTTTTATGGTATTTTATTTATTTTATTTACTTTTTTAAATTTACTACATCAATTTCCTAACTTCTTTTTTATAAAATTAGGTTTTAAATTGATATCATATAAAATTAGCGTTTTCCTTGGATCCGACATTGCCTAGTTAGGAGTGACGCAAAACCATATTGTAAAAAAATAGGAACAGACACCACTAAAATGGATATTACTTTAAATTTACATGCAGGTATTGTTCACTTCTGTGTTATGAGTGACGCAAAATCATTTTCTAAAAATGTTTTCTATTTAATTTTTTAATAAATAAAAAAATGTACAGGCACCCCTAAAATGTACATTACTTGAAATTTACATGCAGTTATTATTTACTTCTGTATATTCTAAATATCACGAATAGCATCGTAAGTATTTGGCGCGACAACGTAAGAATCTCGTGATTCCGATTGTTTTTGAGATAGAGAGAAAGAGAGAGAGGGAGAGAGATTATAAAAACTAAATGACATTTGTGATTTCTAAGATTATGAAATTTAGGTGCGTCTACACATAAACATATGCCCGTGACATGATTTTGCTAACATTAAGTATGACTTCGATGCAAATTGCGCACTGACAAAAAAAACTCAGTTTTTGGAATTCATGTCGATTTTTTCTTGTGATTTATCATTTTGGCCACGTATTATAGGACATTATATAATAAATATTGGGGTTTAGTAACATAGTAACATAACTATAATATCTACTAACTGTATCTACTTTGGAACAGGTAGAAGCGGAACAGGTAGACGCCTAGTTATATTACATACAATTCAAGATGTGTATCTGCCTTGGAAAGGGCAGAATATACATCAACTTTAATTGTTTTACAGCTTTAACCTTCGGCGTACAAGGTGGGGTTATTTTAGCCCCAATCCATTTAAAATACACAGATTTCTTTTTAAAATGCAACTTAGTAAGTTGCTTTTCTCAGTAGCTGGAGTTTGAACATTGCCGCATCGCGTGACAACGTTGATTCAGTGCCGCGCGCGCCGCCGTCGTGTCTGCACGTGCGCAAAGTGGTCTCGGGCGTTTTTAACCCCACGTTGTATAGGACGTCGTTAAAAAAGTAAGTGCCCTCCCTTGTATTTTCTTGTTGTTTATAGTTACATTTCATATTTTTTTTATATGGTTTTATTTTTATTTTAGGTACTGATATTCAACATGTCAAAAAACTTGCAACCTGATGCTATTATGGCGGCTTTGTTGGAGGAAAGCGACTCTATGTCAGAAGATGAAATTTTTCTCGCTAGTAGTGACTACGAATCAGATCATATTAGCGATGCAAATGATGCCCAAAGTGATAAGGACGTGGAAGATACAGAACCAGATCTTGAACCAATTTCGGATGAGATAGCATCAACATCTCAAACATTTTATATCGGAAAAGATGGAATAACAAAATGGGATAAATCTCCTCAGCAGCGGACCAATGTTCGAACACGGGCTGAAAATATAATTACGCATTTGCCTGGATGTAAAGGTACAGCCCGCGATAAAAAAACACATTTAGAGTGCTTTGAGACCTTTATCACTACAGAAATTGTGGATTTGGTATTGAAACATACAAACCAGAAGATTTCTTTGAGAATGGAAAATTCTACGCCCGATTCATCATATGCGGAATGTAATGAAGCAGAAATGAAAGCTGTTTTTGGATTGTTGTTGTTGGCAGGTTGATTTAGATCTGGCAGACAAAATCTTATCGATTTATGGAGTAATGATGGCACAGGAATCGAAATATTTAGAAACACCATGACAAGACAAAGATTCACGTTTTTGGTAAATAATTTAAGATTTGATGATGCATCGACCCGTGGAGAAAGGGCG
Source organism: Micropterix aruncella (assembly GCA_944548615.1). Taxonomy (NCBI): domain Eukaryota; kingdom Metazoa; phylum Arthropoda; class Insecta; order Lepidoptera; family Micropterigidae; genus Micropterix; species Micropterix aruncella. The sequence goes on along the minus strand of OX155961.1, from coordinate 814,196 downwards.
ACTGTCGATCGCTTGGCACCAATAAGAGATATATTTGAGATATTTGTCAAAAATTGTCAAGATACCTTTACACCATGGGAATACTTGACCATTGACGAAGAACGTGTGGCCTTTAGAGGAAGATGTGTATTTCGCCAATACATACCTTCAAAGCCGGCCAAGTATGGGTTGAAAATTTATGCCCTAACAGACGCTAAAACATTTTACACAATGAACTTGGAAATTTATTGTGGCAAGCAGCCAGATGACAGCCCTTTCAAAAAGAGTAATAAACCGTTTGATGTTGTGGATCGTCTGGTGAGGTGCATATCTGGATCTGGAAGAAACGTTACCATGGACAACTTTTTTATGAGCTACGAAACTGCAGATCATTTGCTAAAAAATCACAAATTGACTTCTGTAGGTACACTAAGATCCAACAAAACATGCCTTCCACTTCAGTTTAAGGCCAGACGTGAAGAGAAGTCATCTATGTTTGGGTTTCAAAAAGATATAACGATAGTATCGTACATACCCAAGCCACGAAAATGTGTACACTTGATGTCGACGTTACATCACGATGATGAGGTGGATCCAGGAAGCGGAGATCAAAGAAAACCTTCGATTATAACGTTTTACAATGCGACAAAAAGCGGGGTTGATGTTGTAGACAAACTTGCAAGAACATACGATGTCTCCCGCAATTCTAGACGCTGGCCTCTTACAGTATTTTTTTCTATTCTGAACCATGCTGGCATAAATGCTTTTGTTATATATATGTTGAATAACGGAATCGAAAGAAAAAAAACGAATCTCAGAAAAAACTTCCTCAAAAAATTGGGACTTTCATTGCTCGAAGACCATCTCAGAAAAAGAAAAGACAATCCACGAATTCCACGAGACATGAGAGGACGTATACATGAAATTTTGCATGAAGAAATCCCTGGACCACCACAAAAGCAAGCAAGAAGGTCTCAGAGATGTTCGTTTTGTCCAAGGAATAAAGACAGAAAGACTATAAATGGTTGTTTCAAATGTGATGTCGCAATTTGCAGGGAACATGCAATTTTCATGTGCCAGAATTGCACTGATTTAGATAACGAATAATTTCAGTAAAACATGTATAACTATAGTCATTTGTGATTTTTCTATAACCGCCTATTAGTGTAGTTCACAGTAGCGAGTTTTTTTTTGTTTCCATTTAAAAAAGTATTATTATTATTACTTTATGTCACTCACAGTAAATTGTTAATTTGAATTCTTACGTAATGTAATTTTTAGTTTGTTTTAATAAAAAAAACGTATTTTTATATACTGTTGTATTTTTTCTTTTAGTTTAGTATTCATTTAATAAAAATAACTCATTAAAACATATTGTCTTCGATGCAGGTATGACATAGATGCAATTCGTTGTGGGGTTATTTTAACCCCACGTTGTATAGGTGAGGAGTTATTTTCACCTTGTATGCCGAAGGTTAAAAATAAATAAATAAAATATTGACTAAATGCTAGATGCAATGACATCTATAATGCCTTAAACGAACCTATGACATTCCTAAAACGAACAATGGTGAAATACATTCCATTATTAGAAAAAAACTAAAATAAAAATATAAATTATATCATTTTGTTTTACTTCACGAACAAACTAAATTAGGGAATATGGCATTCTTAACTCTGTTTAGTTCTCGTATTCGTTTAACCTGTACAGGTCCCCGAGCGCAATACCAGTGGGCCAGACATTCTCCAGACTTATTAGGATTGCGTGTAAACATCCTGATTCAGCATGTTGGTGATTAGTGCTGCCAGTGCAAGTGAATAGAAGCCGATCATATTATTTACTAAGCGACAAGCGACTACCCCCACCACAAATTACTAAGCACTTGTCGCTTGCTGACTCGTTGAACAACTGCGGTAAGGGTTAGTGACAAATTAAAACGTCAAGTGAACACACGCGTGTCTGTTTACGCGATATTTGTTAAGGTTGTTTTGTGATTATGGCGGTAGAAAGATGGAATTATGAAACCACTATAACATTCATCCAGGAATTTCAATCCAATCAACATTCGTTTCTCTTTCAATGCTTCATTTGTAAGTTCCTATATTAACGTTGATAAAATAATGTTTAAATAGTGTTTGAACACACTGCTCAAAATAAGGCGGCGGTGGTGTTCCACTTCGAAGGGATGTCGTACCACTAATACCGTTCTGCGTTTACCAACATGTAAACGGTTACTTCTCACGATCACCAATCAGCGACAAGAACTGACAAGTACTAAGCCAGTGTAAGCCTAGCATAAGTGACAAGTACTAAGCCCGTGTAAATCTAGCATCATAGGCTACCTGGGCGAGGGGGAGGGGGCGAGGGGAGGAGAGGAGGAATAAGAGGGGATGCCATAGCCCAATCAGATTAATCGTTTGGGCGCTATCGCAGAGGAATACACAAAGGTGTGGTTTTAAAAAAAACACACTATTTGTCGGAATATATTTTGGGTTTCAAGATATGGTTCGCTGGTTGTCAGGTTTCATTTTCAAACAGCGGTTTCTTCCGAGAGATCATATTATGTTATATATAACATGGTATAGTGGCGAAACATCGCTACGTTTGCCGCCAGGTAGCATTGGGGAAAAGAGATATTAAGTAGTTTTAACCACAAATTCCGAGGATTGCTGAAACATCTTGTACATCGTCGCTCTTTACTTATGTAAAACCTCGTATATGCCAACAAATAAACTTTCAGGGCATGGGAAAACTGTATAACATCGTTAATGAGATGTTTTTATTTAGTTTTGTGAATGGTACAGCACTTTAAAAAAATATTAGCTAACTCTACTAACTATTAGAACTGCCACACAGTTGTTCGTTAGGAATTACTACTGTAAGAGGTATCATGGGATAAAGTCATCGATTCATGACTACGAGATGCCACTGCAATGAAAATTACAAGAAAACTAGTCAATTTAGACACGGTTGGCTGTAAGAAATCGTGAAACGATAAGCTTGCCGTTTGTACTAAGTTAAAATAGAATTTAAGTTTTCTTTACCCATGTAATTTTTTTTTGTTAGTACAATAAAGGTATTTTTCATTTCATTTTCATTTCATTTCAATTTGAGCTCTCGGGACATGGACAGAACGATCCGGAGCGTAATTATACACCAATAGCAACAATTTATTGACGCTTACAAGGTCTCACATACAGATCGACGATATATTATGTTCTTACCTGATTGCTGGCACACTGGCCACTTTAAACTTGAATAACTTGGGTTTAAGTTGAGATTTCAAATTCAAATAAATTTTAATTCAAAGCCGTGTTATTCTTATTTAAGAATCAGTTATTTATTTGTCTTTCCGTCTATTGCTTTTGCTCAAATATTTTCGTTTGTGCAACCATGATAATGTTTAAAAATTTGCATTATTTTCTATTATGAGATCCTGTGACGGTGTTTTATATTACAGCTTCTTGCAGTATGGCTATACAGTTACCGTAAATATGTACTGTTAAGAACTGCAAACAATGATGGAGAAGCTCGTGATTAAATAATCGAGACTGGTCAATCGCTTATCGCCACTGCTTCTGCATGAAAATGTATAAACACAGATTTCACTGCAAACTGTCGGAAAGTTGCAGTAGTTGCGGTTGGAGATTCCTGGTCACCCACCGTACTTGGCAGACCTTGCTCCAATCGAGTTTTATTTATTTTTTTGAGTTTAGATGGAGAAAGACTTTTTTTTGGAGAAAAAATCAACTTTGAAGAGTCGTTGAACAGCAACTTCATAGATAAGGACCCAATACCAAGTAAGACCCAAAAATAAGAACCTCTCATGGATATCCTTTCAATCATATTTTCTTAAAGTGCTTTCAATATATCGACACGATACAAAGCTAATAACAATAATAATGTGTTTATGGCGTAGGCGCCATTGTTGACAAACGTAGTGATGCGGATATCCCCTCAGTGTTGCTTTTAATATTATCGTTGTATCGGGACGTATCAATCCATCACTGGCCGGAATCGCGGAGCCGCCGAGCATGGTCGCGACAACGCAATCGATCAGCCTGACAATCAATCATGCCGGACGGCCGTAACCGGGTCCGAACGCGTATTGTCAAAGTGTATGTTCTATTCAGGACCAGAACCGCCACAATCGCTCTGATACGTAATATGGTTTGGCAGGCATAATAAGTTTATTTTATTAACAGGATTATTTATTTTCTGTGTTTTTTGTTAAATATTTTTCTGTTGTGATCATTATTTAGTGATTTTTAGTTAAAATTTGTAATGGTGACGGTAGTATATATATATTTCTTTTCATTTTTATTATTTTTTATTATTTTTTTTCAAATTGCCGAATATATGTGAACTAAAAACTAGAGAGCTCGCTGCCCTGGAACAAGTCCTGGCACTTAGTTGGGCAGCAGCAGTACATACCTGCTAATGCTCATATCGGCCGTGTTCAATTTTAAGTTTAATTTTATTACAATATTTTTTATTGATATGATTGTTAGTGAGACCTATGCATTGTAAATGAATTGTAACTTTAATTAAATAAATAAAATAAATATTCTGTTCAGAGCGGAGTATCGCGGGCGAACTTTTCGATATAATAATAATAAATTTCAACTTTGCATGCATAATAAATTGTTCGCAACCGTTTGTTTTGTCATAGTCTTAGAGCAAACTGCATATTTTAAATCAAGGTCTGAAAGAACTAATCATATCAGATTCTTTAATTAGGTCTATGAATAAATGATTACAGGTTTTTTTGTGTACAAACACTAGTCCAAAGCTTTTTATAAAATTAATCATGACATTGTTTAAAAGAGGAGTTACTTGTATTCCTGGATATCCTAACATAACGCACATTGGACTCAAATAGTAGTTATCCAAGAATCTTTTTATGAGTTTTCCAAAACTTCTTCGGCAATACCGCAATGCTCCCACTTGACATGACTAATTTGCTCAATTCAATAGCTCATTCAATTGCTCAATTCAATTGCTCAATTCAATAGACATTCAATAGCTCAACGATGCCAATGATTGAATTCTACATATGAATTTAGGTAGTCATATCTGCAGATAATAAGATGATTTTTACTGCGATTGTATAAACGAATGTTTGCCTTTAATTGTAGGTGGACATAGACCGCCTTAGGAAATACTGTTTGGATAACTGTCTCGTCGTTAATGTAAAAAAATATCATATCATTATTGCAAAAAATGGCATGTTGATTAAAATTTAAATGGTGATTACAATTTTAATAGCGTAACAGTCGGATGAGAGGCAGTAGTACGATATATTGGAATTACCCTTATTGTTACCAAAAATGTTACCTTACCAAAAATGTTATTAGCTGAAAACATCGATAATACTAATAGAAATGCGTACAAATTACTCGGTTATATTCTCAGGGTACCTATATTTTTACACCACATGCGTTTTATTCACTCTATAATTCCTATGTAATAAAACATTTGCAACTTACATCTGTGGTCTGGCACTTCCAATATTAAAATGACATATAGAGAAACGAATCTATACAAAAAGATTTACTTGACAGTTATGGTACCCTATCGCACACGTGATGACATAACGATTCTAACAATACCACACAATTTTAAATCGGTTTTAGTCTTTAGATCATGTTGTAATAAAAAAACGGAAAACGTACATAGATGAATCCTGAACATATTACACTCCTTTTTTATTGGGCTATTGTCTAAAATAAGAGTATTTTTTATTTGTTTTGAATATATTCTTCGTTTTTTGTTTGTTGTTACTTGTGTTTATTATACAAATGTTTGTTGTTACTTGTGTTTATTATATTCTTGTACTTATTCATACCAACGTACCTGTCTCAACTTTAAATATCGTACTGGTAAATTTGTTAATTACGTGGACACCCATCAATATAATGTATTTATTTTTACTATGTTCCTCCTTCCCTTCCTTGTCCCTCCCTTCCTATCCTCTTTCTTGACTCGTTTTTTTCTTTCTCTTATCACTTAAATAATCTTGATGTTCATTTAGTGGAAAATTGTCTCTGGTGTAATTTTTATATCTATCTTGTTTGGCTACTTATTTTTATACACTGTTATTTTCCTGAATAAAAGAAAATAAAATAATACAAATTGAGTCTGGAACCAGACAGTATAGGAAAACCTTAAACCATCGCAAAAAAAGGAAATGCTGGTATGAGTCACGAGATTGTATTCCAAGAAATTGAAAATTGCATTATTATTTTTATTTGGCTTTCTATATTTTTCCGCTGAGATAGGGTTTCCCAAAATTTTTAAATATGTTAGTCGGTTCTATTTCAATTTAGATAAAGGTTTACTCTAAATGGAATATACAATTTTGAAATATGATTCGTTTATCATACCTGCCAAACTGTATTACTATCAGAGCGTGCGTCGCGGTACCGGCTCTGAATAGAACCTACGGTTTGTCAAAAGTGATCCGGACCCGGAACAAGAGCTCTAACCGGAATTGGAACTCTGACCCTAATACCGCGTTGACACATTCGATCGAGTAGGTGAATATAGCTGTTAAAAGTAATGAAAATGCTCCATCCCCACAAATATTATGTACTAGATGCTCCCCGCGGCTTCGCTTCGCGTGAAGTTTCCACTTGAGTAAATAATTTGAGTAGGTTTGCGTTGAATATCCTTTTCAGTTACTACCTATAGATATATAGTATAATTTAGGTGATTAACTTTCCACTATGACATGGCTGCTCCACTTATAAAAAAAATTGGAGTCGGGTTTTTCTTTTTGGTAAAATTTTGTCTATTATTTCGTTATGCAATTCCTATGACTACCTTCCGCCTATGTTATCAGATCAGTTCGATACACAGAATTGCCAAGTTTCATGTTGACATAAAAATCAGAACTGGTTGAAATTCGACTTGAAAAATTCGGTTACATCGATAGATTCATATATACAGGTCAAGATAATATAAGTTAGTAGTAAAACACATAAAAATACAAGCTTTTATTAAAATGCTGTGTTTCGAGCCAACCCTGGGTGCAGCAGCCATGTCATAGTGGAACTTAGAACGGGCTATAATAATTAAATGCTATACAGAATTTCGTGTTTAGTTGACCTAGTCGGTTGGTTAGAAGCCAACCCCGGGTGCAGCAGCCCTTTCGCAGTGAAACTTAGAACGGGCTATCATAATTGAATGCGTATAAAAAAATGCTGTTGACCGTTGAGGAGTCCCTTCGTCGGAAGCCAACCCTCGTCTCAGAAACCATGTCAGGATGAAACTTAAAATGGGCTATCGTAATTGAATGCGTATATAAAATTTCGTTTCTGTGCTGTTGACCGTTGAGGTGTCCCCTTGTCGGGAGCCAACCCTTGGCGCAGCAGCCACGCCATGGTGAAACTTATAACGGGCTATCATAATTAAATATGTATACAAAATATCGAGTCTGTGCTGTTGACCGTTCAGGAGTCCCCTCACCGGGAGCCAACCCTGGTCTCAGCAGCCATTTTATTTTGAAACTTATAACGGGCTGTCATAATTAAATGCGTATACAACATTTAGTCTCTATCCTGTTCACCGTTGAGGAGTCATGTGCCAATCCTGGGGGCAGAATCAGTTCATGCTCACCATAAAAATGAATTGTCATCGGAACTGAACCAACATTTAAAATTCCAACTTCGTAATATAAGAGGAAGTGGTTCTAATTCTGCTTGAAAAAACTGTCCTAAAAACATACTAACAAACTTCTGCAAAGTGTGTTTACACATAAACTTCTGCAAAGTGTGTCATTTTCATGACATTTTCTTACGAATTTTTATTAGGTAATTAAGATATTTCTGTTACATTAAGTATGATTTTGATTATTTATATAAATATAATATTATAGATTTCTTAGGATAACTAAAATAAATTGTCTACCTTGGAACAGGCGGCAGCCTAGTTAGGTTAAGACTTTTGTATATTGAATGTACCCATATGTTTAACTCAATAAATAAAAAATAAAAACATAAAAAAAAACATACTTTGCAGAAGAACATTCGGATTATTCAGCCAAAATATGAACGCCGCGAACATCTAATATGGACATCGCTTCTGCTCTGTCGTTACGTGTTGTTCTTTGAAATTATTTTTGCACGCTCCTAATAACCTAGTTAGAGAGAACGCTACTGCTCGCTCACCCACTTAGCTAATTATATAACACGATCTATCACTTTGATATTGCGTATTAATGGATTGGATAGAGATGAGAGGTGATTTTTAACCTATTTATTTTGCGTCTATTTATCAGTTAATGGATTAGTTCGGTGCAAAGACGGATGTCGGACCTCGGAATAACATAGCAAAAGTGTTTCTGCTATAGTTAATCTGATATGGAACCAGTGAGAGATCCAAAAATCAGGTGGTGGTGTGGGGGAACTCATGTGTCAATTAATTTTAAGCTGCGTTAGATCCACATAGGTCTAATTTATATTAAGATCATTTTTTTGTTAATTAGAAATACTAATAATTATAAATATAATAACTTTATGCAATATTTCATAATTAAAACGACTAGTGTGTATTTTGAACATTTATATATTTAAGCAGTACAACAAATATGTTGTGATTTTTGTTTTCATATTCAAATTTAGAACTGCCGGGTTTTTGTTAATGATGTGAAGAATATTTATAATATGAATATCAAGAATATCAAGAATAGGAATACAAGGATATTTAGATATTTTAAATATAATTATAAATTTACTTTTTTATCAGATTTCAATCACCTGTTTTATCCTTTATTAGATATGTTTTTTTTTAATTTATTTATTTAGTTATCCTATTTTTTTTAAGTACATAAAAAAGATTGCGTTCATTTTTTTTACACATTTTAAAAGAATACATATGATGAAAATCGCGAAAGGGCATTAACTTGTCAGGATTACATCACCCCACTAGGTATACGCCTGTGTTGGGGTGATGGATACAAAGTTCTGTGGTATTATTTGCTGAGCCTGTACGCCTGCTGTCCTTCTTCCGTCTCATAAAAAACAATACGTAATATAATTTAGCATAATATAATATAAATTAACATAATAAAATATAACATATTATAATCTGTATATCTCTATATCCATAATTTACATCTATATATCCTATAATTTGTGATTAGAAATAAAATATTTTAATATATCATACTTTCGCATTTATCTCTAGTATAATTTGTGAGCCAATGAGACACCCGTCTCTTGAACTGGTTGTCGGTTATGTTTAAAATCTGTCCTGTGTACGAGTTAAATATATTATAGAGTTTAGGTCCGAGATATGCGAAGTGTCGTTGTCCGTATACAGTCCTCATTTTTGGTTGAATCTGTTTGGCTTTGTGTCTAGTGTTGTGTTTGTGCTCTGGTTTGTCTTTATCCGTGTTCCTCATGAGATCCCTCCGATAGATACCTTCGATATTTTATTTTAAATATAAGTGTGCGCGCATATTAACAAATCATCGCCGTAAAGTGAATTTGTCTTAGTACAAGCTATGGCATAGTTAGACAGATTCTATAAAGAAAACCATTTAATTGTATTTTTTAAAGATTACATATCAATATAATTACTACGCTGGATTGCAAATTATTTTTTAAACATCATTGCGAAAATATTACATACAAAGTGTATGACCCTAGGCTGTCGTTTTAAGAACAACTAAAATATTTATAATTGTGTTAACATTGACAACCCTTTATTTCGCTTTAGTGTGTAACCAACTAGAATTCAACTATATTTTTTGGTATATCAGGTCCATATATAGACATTATCGAACATATATAAAATAATTTTACTAAATTCGTTATTCATAAAATATCTCTCATTAGATAAATTCTACACGGATTACCAGAATATTAGATTTACATCCTACACAGTAGTCGTCTACTGAAAGACGACTACTGCAACTGCAAATATACAGCATTAACTAAAAACTTGAAACTGAAAACTTTTAATGTGTATAATAATATAAAAACATGGAAAAATCATAATTATGCGTTTAATTTATTCACACCATATTTGAGAGGAAATTTTTAATTTCTCTAAAAGTAGTACCTAGAAGATTGGGGCAAATTCATGACTCCAAATATGTACCTTACATTACTACTAGACTTGGATGGATTTCTCAATCCTCCCACTAGACCACGCAAGCGACCGCGAACTCGTAACCAATCGAGAGACTGGAGTAATCTGGTCGCAATTGAATCTCGCGGTTAAGACGTTGGTGCTTTTACGGGCATGTAGCGGAGCTTGACGGTGGACTGTTTTGTCCAAGTCTTCTGCGCTCACTCCAGGGAGATAGAACGATTAATCGTTAAAACTTCCTGAGGTGACGGGTTCGCCTGTTGCAGTTGACAACTCTAGTTGTAGAATCAGGTCAAGCTTACCATAAAAATAAATTAATTGTCATCGGAATTGCAACATGTAAATTTTCAATCTCATATGATAATATTTGAGAAGTTCCCTCAATTTCTCATGGATCCCATCATCAGAACAGGATTTTGATAAAAATGGGACCAATCTGTAAGCATATTCTTTCGAATAAAAAAAAATCCAAATCGGTTCATAAATAGCAAGTTCTGAGGTAACAAACATTAAAAAAAGATACAACTAAATTGATAACCTCCTTCTTTTTTAAAGTCGGTTAGTAAACAATCGTTATAAACATTCAATCCTCGCATTTGTTCGCTAGTATGGGCTACGTCAAAAATCCGAAAAAAGCAATACGCCTTGTTTGCGTTACTGAATGTGTCTCGCATTTGCTCAGATCAAATAATTTAGTTATTTTGAATAGAACGTTACATCAAAACGTATTATTTAAAAAATTGACATTAGCAATAATTCTAACAAAAAGAAACCATATTTTAAAAAAAAATATATTTTTTAATATCTTGATTCTAGAAATATTAAATGGGATTTCAAAACATTTATTATCTCTTATTCATCTCTAAGAATATTCTAACCGGTAGGTACTCGCTTTCACAACCGAAGACAGAATGTCATCACACTTTATACGTGTTTTAGTGCCGAAGTCGCTTATTACTTGTGTGGGTCCCTGAACTCACATTTCGGCCTTTCGTAAATGGCCAAAATGCTACGCGACCAAAAACTTTACACTCTACCGTGTCACCTGAAAGGATCTGGATACTCCAAAGGAAATAGTTATATAATAAAATTACATAGGAATTACCGGGCAGAATAAATAATAAATGAATACAATAGTAATGAGCAAGATTGTTAGATAAAAGGAAAATATCAGACATACTTGCAAACTTCAGAGGAAATACGGACAAGAAAGTGTATCATATTTCGTGACAGAGCAATACGAGGTATGAGAGAAAGCCGGGATAAATAAGAAAAAATACTAGAACTAATCTGAGTAGGTACATTAAATTACATTACATATACGTCGTGTCTAATTGGCGGCTAAAAACCGCTCTTGGACGTGTCAAAATATTTGTGTTTTAAGTAGTAAGTATCATTACTACTTTAATATTTATTTAATATACATATATTATTTTTTTTAAATATATAGTATCTAAGAAACTTTGGAACCTACTAAAAGTTATTCGTCGTAGAATCGTTTTACAAAACAAATTAAAGGTTTATTTAATCAAATAGTCAATAATTCTAATAGCTACCTACTAAACACACAATAATTTAAATAGTCAGTTAAAAAGTTGAATAATCAAAGCAGAAGCCTAACAATTGAAATAGGCAATAAATCGAATATATACGTACTAAAAACTGTACATTTTAGTAACATCCAAAGTAGTAATGAAATTGTTAAATAATCAAACTAAAGTTTAATCTTACATTTAAATACTAAAAGTACATATATAATTATCATTCAAATTGGTACAATATTTGCAAAGTCATGGCCCTCGAATTCGGTCAGATTATAGAAAGGGTGGCCTATCAGCATCTCCTTAATGTTTTTTTTAAATTGTTTGTCCTCCAGTTGTTTGAGAGTGTAGGGAGTACTCACCACATACAGCTGGCCATGCGAAAAGCATGGATTTCGTAGATCAAAGCCAGCGTCCTTCGGCGTTTGACCTTGAAACCTATTAGTAGCCATATCATATTTTAACTATTAGTACATAGCATAGCTTTACTGGTGTAAATGCCGCTTGCGTTCAAGTTGGTAACAAGGTCCGTGAACACGTCCAGAGATTTATCTTTGAGTCCGTTATACCTCGATGTTTTTGGAGAGAGAGAAGAGAGAGAGGACATATTATGTTAACATTTGATCATGTCTATTAGATGTTACATTGTACATACATAGAAAGAGCGACTTACCCATTTGAGTGTGTGATGCACTCTTTTATATTAAAACAAGCTAGCTACCCAGCGAACTTCGTACCGCCTAACGGTCAATGAATGTCGTGTTACAGATTAGCTGAACTTAATTTATGATTTTATTTAAGTAATACAATGAATACAAAATAAATATTAAGTTCACTACTTTATTAAGATAATAACACAAAAAGAAATATAAAAGTACAAAAATTTAGTATATCAATCGCGGGTCAACATGACATGATTGAATTAAACTATGTAATAATTGTGGTCCGAATATTGTGGATATATCTTGTCGAATCGAAACCTTTATGTAAATACTTTTTTTAATTTGAGGGAGGAATTTTCCGTATCGACGGGATGTACATTAAATGTTTGACAGTTACGAAACCCATGAACATTTTGTATGGGAAAATGTTTTTTCTTTTATTTTATAAATTTTGTTAATTTTCTAAAGTTTTTAATAGTTATTCTGATATTCGGGTGGAGACAAATACAACAAATTAAAAACCATGCAAATCGATCGAGCCGTTCTCGAGTTGTAAGTGTTGGAACAAACCCGACTTTGTTTTATAGATATAGATATAGATATATCTACGCCAATAAAAAAAAATATTTGCGTCAATACAATACTGCAAATGATGAAAGACGCGATTTTATTGATTCTTTGATTTGAATTATATTAGTCATCAACTAGAGCTGTCGACAACAATGGGCGAACTCGTCACCTCAGGAAGTTTTAACGATATTGTTCGTTCTGTCTCTCGTGAGGTGAGAGCAGAAGACTTAGAACGAACCAGTCCACAGTCAAGTTCCGCCACATGCCCGTAAGAAGCCAACTACTTAGCGAGAGATAGCCAGTTATGTCAGCCAGAGGGCCGACACTCGCGCCCTTACTACCAGTTGCAACCAGATTACTCCAGTCTCCCGACTGGTTACGGGTTCGAGGTCGCTTGTGTGGTCCTCTTCCTTACGTAGCGGTGAAACAGTGTCTACCGAATCTATCGAGGACCACGGCATCCTTTGCCCGGCTGTTCACCCGGTATCGGGTAGCCGATTGGTCGTTTCATAAGCATTCGCCGTAAGGTGAACAACTACCCCCGCTCTATAGAAGACAGGATGGCGGTGTCGACTACAACGGGCAAACCCATCAAGCCAGGCTGGTATAACGATTTAGATCGTTGTTTCAGCCGTGTGATGAGCGTAAAAGACTTGGGGACAAGACAATCTACTGTCTAGTTCACCAGCAACCCGTTAGAGACCAACGCCTTACGGCGAGGCACCGGGAAAGGTACCCAGCGGACAGGCTCACCCCCTAACTACCAGTTTTGGCAGGATACCTCCGTCTGGAATTAACCTTCAGGATACCTCCTTCCTCCCGACTGGTAACGGGTCCGAAGTCGCTTACGCAACCTCTACCTGTTGTATTACAGCGGTAATTCAGTTTGAATGTATCGCGGACCTGGGCGTTATTTGCCCGTAGTGCCACACAGGATCGAGTGGCCCAAGGTCATTTCAAGAGTGGCATGATATCAGGTGAACCATCCACCCCCGCTGCTTAGGAAACAGTGTATTTCCATAGTTTCCAGACCCCTTCAGCAATTAGTCAGAATGCTCAACCGATTGGCTTCGCCGACCGGTGCGCAAACCGTCCAGTGGTTCCGGGATGCAATCCCGCCGGGAGAAACCGGTCCACAAACTCTGAGACCTGAGACAGGGAGTAGCGTCTTACCCGGGGTATCCTTCCACTCGAGGAGGCTTCTGAATAGGAGCTGAATCGTGACTTGAGCCGATTCGAGAACAAAATGGATCTTGTGGCCCAAGCTGCACGAAACCGTTCACCACCGTGTCTCTATAGGAGACATATTGAGATGTCAACTACAACGGGCGAACCCGTCACCACAGGACGTTTTAACGATTCGTCGTTCTATCGACCTGCAGTGAGCGTAGAAGACTTAGGACATAACAATCCGACGTCTAGCTACGCCACAACCCGTGAGAGTCCAACGCCTTACCGCGAGTTAGCCAGGAATAAACCCGGCGGGCTCGAGATAGTCGCGCCCTTCCAATTGTGACCAGATTTCTCCGGTCTCTTGATTGGTTCCGAGTTCGAGGTCGCTTGCGCGGTCCTCTCCCTTACGAAGCGGTGAAACGGAGTACACCGAATCTATCGCGGACCAAGGCGTCCTTTGCCCGGCTCTGAACCGGGATCGGATGGCCAATGGTCATTTCAAGAGCAGTCGCCGTAATGTACGCAACCACCCCCGCTCTATAGGAAATGGCCGCCTCATCATGGGCCCGTTAGCTCCTCTGTCTCTATAGGAGACAGTACTGTTTCCATATTCCCCCGACTGTCAGTCAGAATGCAAAATCGATTGGCTGATGCCGCATGGTGCGCAGACCGTCCAGGAGCGCCAGAAGATTGACTCATCGGGGAAACTGGTCTGCAGGCCAGAGTCCTACCCGGGATCGTACTTCATACGTGGAGGCCGCCGGATGGGTATTGACCCGTAAGTTTGACCGACCCTGAACAAATGGGCCGAATAGATCCCTAAAGTCATCAATATACGCAAATGAAATTACATTTTTATAACTAGAATTGATATCACGTGATGCTGTATGTACACTTATTTGGATATTCGCCACACTGGAAACTACAAGCGTTTGACCTGACGTTATATATGTTTCGACACAAGTGACAAAGTGAGCCACGCACGCTCTCGCAAAACAATCGCTATTACACTCGCTCCTTTTGGTATTAACACGTTGACTGCTAAGTTAGCTTTCAGGATTCTGCTCTAAAAATCTAAACTTTTAAAATCATATTGTAATATTATAGCTCTAATAATGATTTATTTAAATGATTAAAAAGCACAAACAATGCGTTTTCAAAAAGGTAATTCCGAATTGTCTCGTAATTGCCTATGTAACAAAAAGCTTACATGCTATAGCCAACTACATCGTAGTTGGCAGTCAATATGTTAAGTAACCCACGTTTTTACTATCCTGGCCCACCAAGCGACCAGGAGGGAAAGTATTGTGAATGCCCTAAAAACTTTTTTCGAGGTGAAGACGGAATGTCAATGTTGTGCCCCTTGGATCATTTCCAGGTTGAAGTCTGGCTGTAAGTTTCCGCCACAGTATGTAGCATCCAAACGCTTAAATAGATTGAGCTGAAATTTGGTATGCAGGAAATTTGACCATGGCAAGTATTGAAAATATTGTGGTTCAAATCAGTTCACCAGAAGGTGTACTAGTTATACATCAGTCTCCAAATATTGAACGTAAAGAGTTGAAAATTGGTACACAGATGCCTTGTGCCGAAATCATAATGTAAAATTTTGGTTGAGATACCGCATTTACAAGCTACACTAATTATATTTAAATTCCGCTATTCATTTGAATAAAATATGAGCCCCGAGCCGCCGAGGCTAGCCGAGACAGGAACCGCGTCGCCCAAAGCCGTTGTGTAACGGAACTCAAACCACTTCTACCTCCGACCGAGAGAGGGCGCTCATGATTTTACTTTCAGTGGAAATCAGTCCTTGGCTACTCGCCGGGAAAGTCTTAGGGTGACAACACCGTTTTTTTTTGTTACAGCAACGGAGAGTAGACGAACTTTTGACTCTCGCGGAGAGAGTTGCTGCGATTCTTAAATTTGTATTATGAACGTCAATGTATATCGTGACCCGATCACTGAAGTAATATTTTGAGGTAATGTAATTATATTAAATTGAAGTCACAAGTCATTTCTTTGAAGACATTTTGGTGTTTCCTGATAATCTCTAAGTGGAAATAGTAATTAGACATCCTTCAATATTTCAAGAGGAAAAACAGAAAATCCGCATTTTTTTTGTGATTTTTGACTTGTGTTTTGTTTGTGATTTGTGGGTGTGATGTCATATTATATCTCAAGATACAAAGTTTGGAAAGATGTGTTCATTTTAAGCCAATATAACAAGTTACTTTATTATAATAGCTTTATTTGCGAAAAATTGTTTTTTAAAATAAATAGTAATGGTATTATATTTTTTTATAAACACGACCATCAATTAGTAAATTTAAACTTCTTGAGAATATTAAAAAACAGTATAATTTTATGCAAATCAGTAGTATTTGCTAATTAATCAATATTAAAAGTATAAGTACTGAAAGAATTTGTTTTAAAAATAACCCAAATTGTTAAATTATTCTTTCGTAATTCTGACACTTTTGTTAGTCAATTTTAGCAGAAATGTAGAGCCGAACGCAACCTCTTACGATCAGCCGGGTTTCTGTAGTATAAATATTATTTGAGTAGCGATCGTTCGTTCGTTCGATCATTATAGTTCGTTGCATTTCGATAGAAGTAGCAAGGGCGTATACAAACGATTCTCGATTGTCAATCGCCAAAAGCGAATCGATTGCAATATGTTTCGTAATAGGAATGTAGGTACAGTGCGTAGTAATATGCCAATGGGCATTTGAAAACGTTTAGGATATATGGAATTCTATCTATTTTATATTGTATTATATGGGTTAATCTTTTAGCAAAATCGAGACTTGAGACCTAGTAATAGGCAAGAATAATAACAAGACAGAAAAACTTTCTGAAAGAGCGACATGGTTGTCTTCCCCAGAAAGTAAAAGGTGAGAAGTCAAATGTGGAATAGTACCGCTGTGGGAAATCACGAAATGCAAAATGCACAATCTCGCCACCGCCGAGAACAGAGACTCAACACTCGTGCAATGAAAAGCTTAACTTAAGTCTGGGAAGCCGCCGTACCCCGGAACGGTGGCTCTCTTAGCCTCGCAAACACCCACATCATTTTCGGTATTTATGGGAGCTCGGATGTGTGAGTCCGGACAAAGTCCGAATAAACGTAATGCGACCCTACCTAAAGAAATACCTAAAAATATCTCCCCCTAAAGCAGATCCAATTACGGCGGTTAGACAGAAAATAACAAAGACTATATATATATATATATATATATATATATATATATATATATATATATATATATATATATATATATATATATATATATATATATATATATATATATATATACATATATATATACACTTGCGAGCAACTAAATCGACTCACCCCCACAGTGCGGAAAAAAACTTATTTTTTTCAGAAATGGCTAAGTAGATCCATACAATTATATATTTTTTAAAACCCTTCTTTTGTCAGCTGTCCGTTAATATCATAATCATGAAAATCCGCTTAGGTTTTTTTTTTAATTAAATAATATTTAAAAAGGGGGTCAAATGGATGTTCAGGAGTAGAAAACTGGAGATACTTAAAATTAAATTAAAACGGAAAATGCAAACCTAAGGAAGAACGTTCAATAAATTTATATTTAGTATTACCCCCCCCCCCCTTGCCCAGATGACAGCTCGCATGCGGTTCCTCAACGTCCTGATCAGATTTTTGGTCAAGTCTTGAGGAATACCATCCCATTCCTCTAACAACGCTATCTTTTGGGCCAGCTTACTGGCACGATCGAAAAGTTGTCAGACAGATGCGTCTACGATGTGTTATAGAACTAGCCCTTTTTCTGCGCACTCTTCGGTTTATGCAACTAGAGCTGTCGACTACGACGGGCGAACCCGTCACCTTAGGAAGTGTTAACGATATTGATCGTTTTGTATCCCGTTAGGTGAGTGCAGAAGACATAGGACGAAACAGTTCACCGTCTAGTTATGCCACACGCCCGTAAAGTACCAACGCCTTACCGCAAGATAACCAGGTTATTCACCCAGTGGGCCGACCCTTGCGCCCTTACTACCAGTTGCAACCAGATTACTCCGCTCTCCCGACTGGTTACGGGTTCGAGGTCGCTTCCGTTTTATGGTGTAAAATCGCAAGCTAAGAGTAAGGAAACGCAGCCATGAAAAAGCGCTACACGAGCGCCACGCTAGGCGTCACGTTGCCAACATTGTGAGAGGATTTGGCTTGGCTTTTACCAAGAATTTGTAGAAAGCGCGGGGCGGAGCTTTCGCTGTCTGATCAGTTCAAATCATTAAATCTTTAAATCTTGAAACGTTTGGTGGCTGCTGCTGCTACTGCTTCTGCTGCTGCGTTCGCTTCTTGTCTGCCTTCTTGGGGGTGCTTTCTTGGCTTTCTCGACATCTGATTTTTTGGCTTTCTTTGATGATCAGAAGAAGACCTGAAGTCCATCCTTACATTTTCAGCATTTCACTATCATTGTCATCACGCCACCACGCAATAAGAAAATTGCAGTAAAAGCGCAAGCTAAGAGAAAGGAGACACCAAGTGGCCTTCGCATGCGACACCACGCGATAAGGGAAATGCCCAAAATCGCCCAGAAACAACCAATATGCGGTTTGTCGATAAGTTAGTCGATCAAGTTTTCAGGTTAATAATTTAATTAAATAACAGTAAAAATCGCGGTTATGATACTAATACCCTATTACTGATTAATCAACACCTGCCCCAATTACACTAATAACCCCTGACCTATACACAAATCGCGTTACGCTGTAGTCAAAATAGCTCCATCTAGGATGAAATCTAATTATTCCATTCCGCAGATGAGGTCTAATGGAGGATTGCCGATGTTTATCTCGATTCGGCAAACAAGCGTAATTTCATTTTCATTTGTGGACCGGCGGAGCTACAACAGTGCTTCAGGCCTGAAATTTGCGGAGACGCTAAATTATTGTTTAAAATTACAGTGCACTAAGGGGATGAGATGGGATAGGCTACGGCAATGCGGATAAAACTTTACAAACACACGTGATTGTGACAAAGTCAATTACAATGGTAAGTATTGCACTAGGACAATATATTATTACAATATAATGAAAACACTGTTCTTCAATCGAATCGTCTTCAGTGTGTACAACGAATTGAGGTGCAGAGGATATATAAAATGCGTCAAAACAAAACATAGAGCTGTCAACTACAACGGGTGAACCCGTTATTTCAGGAAGTTATAACGATATCAGATCGTTCTGACTCCCGTGAGGTGAGCGCAGAAGACTTGAGACGAATAACAATCCACTCTCTAGTTACGCCACCTGCCCGTCAGAGGCCAACGCCTTATGGCAAGGCACGGGAAAGGAACGCAGCCGGCAGCCTCGCCCCCTGACTACCAGTTTCGAAGGATACCTCCATCTGGAATTAAACTTTAGGATACCTCCTGCCTCCTGAATGATTACAGGATCAAGGTCGCTTTCGTAGTCCTCTCCCTTACGTAGCGGTGATACGGTGTCTACCGAATCTATCGCGGACCACGGCATCCTTTGCCCGGCTTATTCACCCGAGATCGGGTGCCCGAATGGTCATTTCAAGAGCAGTTGCGGTAAGGTTATCAACTACCCTCGTTTTTTAGGAAACATTGCTGTATCCAGACTCCCCCGGCTGTTAGTCGGAGTGCACAATCGATTGGCTGTCCAGGAGCGCCTGAAGGTTGACTCACTGGCCAGCAAGCCAGCGTCTAACCCTGGCTCTCACTTCTGCGTGGAGACAGCCGGATAAGTTTCAACCCGTGCGTTTGACCGACCCTACATATACAACTGGGTCTTAGTGGCCGAACTGCAGTAGGGCCTATTAGCTACCGAGTGCGTCAAAACAACACATTGCATGAACAAAATAAAATTTATAGATACAAGTATTTCATTTGTGAATGTTTACGTATTTCAAATACCATAATATCGCAAATGCAGGCACCCGGAACGGCTTCAATGTTCACCTTCACGCGGTGGAAGTTGGCGATCGCGGCTTGCTAGCCAAATCTCTGTTTCACCTCTTTAAATCTTATTCTCTCCAGGAAAATAATCAACTTTTTCCTAGAAAAGTTATCTATAACCGCGATTTCCGCATCTCAAATTGTATGGCCGCATCTCAAATTGTATTCCGCATCTCAAATTGTATGTATGTAAAGAAAAATTACTACTTCTTCAGGAAAATAGTAGATTTTTATACTTCCTCCCTACTATTTTTCAACCTATAGAATATATTTTTAGTTTATTTCTATATAAAAATACAACCCCAATAAATACCTATTTATTTATCACCACTTTTTTAATGATGATAATATCACCATTATTATTTTATCTTCTATTATTTTATTTCTTATTTTTATTTTTATTAATTTTAGGAATCTTACAGCTAGGTATACGGTTATTACAAATTGATATGTATATAAGGCCAATTACAAGGTTCCACAAGTAAAAATGTATGAATAGATATATAAAAGGGGGAGAAAAAAAGAAAAACAAGTAGACTAAGAAAAAACTAAACAAAATAGAACAAAGGATTAGCCAAAGAAGGCGTCAGCCAGTAACTTCTTGAGCTGCTGGACTGACATATTAAATAAGTCAATGTCATATTGGGTAGCTACATCATTGAAACTTTGGCTTGCTCTCAATAGATAACTGTTTAGCCTGTAATTGGTGTTAGCTCTGGGGATAAAGAGGGTGCATGGTCTTCTGATCGGATCAGCAGAGACCCTCAACCCAACCTTCTCCAATAAATCCGGGCAGTCAACTGAGCCATTTTGCTATCTTCAATAGGTAGGCGACATCTGCAATATGGCGTCTTGTGGCTAAAGGTAAGAGGTGAAATTTATGACAACGTGTAGTGTCAGAGTACAGAAGCCAGATGGGCGCTTTCCTAGTTTCATATCGGTATACTATTATACCACACGCAGATATCATGCCTACACTCACACACACAACGCATACTTTTAATACCACATTACTTTGAGTTGAAAATATTTTAATTCGTAAAATTGATTCCATAAACTGCATTTTTCAAGATTATTTACCAGTACTAATTCTATTTTTCGACTACCTATACTTAATAATACGTCTATATTAATTAATAATATACCTATACTTAATAATATGTCTATATTGTTAAGTTATTTTTTTTTTACATTTTTTCAGAATTTTTTATCTACTATAATGATAAATTCGCCATTTGTGCATAAATAGTTTTTATAACCAGTATAATCTTCACTATGTAATTTTGTATTTTTTAAGCACAATAATTTTATTCAATTTATTCTATTTTATCTACATACCCTGACAATTTCAATATTATTATAATTTAAGTCAATTTCATTATATTTACCAAAATATTTATGGTCAATACCTAGATCAAATCTAAACCTAACTCCGAACAACACTACATATTATTATTTTTTTATTATTTATTTAATATTATTTAAATTTTCGATTATTTCTATTATATGATCATGTTAATTATATTACAGTGCGATTTCATATTGAGAATCTACTACCAAAACGTTCGCTGTATAAATGGTAAGACTGATACGAAAAAAGTAAAGCTTAGCGAAATCTATCTGAGGCGAAATTTTGGTTCGTATGACAGTCAGTCAGTGTGTATGATACTCGAGAACGCGTTGTCCGATTTCAAAAATTCTTGTAACCGAAAAGATTTAATTCGTCAATAAAAAGAACGGCATAGACTAACCTTTCCATACCTACGAGAGAAACGAGAGCTACCATATATTAATCATTTTCGGTGTGAATTTTCGGGACATGTTACGTGACACGAATTCTGGCGTACCTACACCTATTAATTATTTGTACGAGATTAGAAGGCGAGGTTAGGTTCTCGAATGTATTCATTCGGCGTGAGGGACTCTATAAAAGAACTATACTATAGACTGTAGAGATATAGCACTACAAAAAAATGTTGCAAAAATAAAGAAAGATAACGACAGATCGAAGTGGCATCCAACCAAAGTAAGATGATACTAGGTATATAAAACAAAGAGAGAGCGTTGAAGAAAATATTAATTCAAATCGCGTTACAGATACAGATTTCATATTTCATGTATTTTGCACTTTGAGGGCTACTGGAAAAACAATAAATATTTTAAAGTTATAAAGTCTCCGATTTTAATTGTATAAAAAACTTGCAACTCGTAAAAAAAAACACTTTTTTGTGAATGTTGAACGTTATTAGTATGAGTTTTTTCAGATGTTTATGCTCACACATAAAAAGGAATTAAAAATAGTTAGCTTTAAAATAAGTGAAAGTGAAACACAAGTGTAAATTTTAATGATACGAATAAGATTCATATTTTATTTTATTTTTATTTAGCATTAAGTACGTTCATCTTTTTATGTAAATATTATTAAGGGGGTGGCTTTCTGTGCCGACTAATCCTTAGTAATGTAGCAGATAATGGAGCAGATATATCATAATAATGCTCAAAAAGGCCAGTAAAGTTGCACTGAAAGTCATCCTATCATAATCTCCAGCAGGTAAGCCTTAGGGTTGGCTGGATTTTACACAAAGCTGTACTTTGAAAAAAATGGTTATTAAATAAATAAATAAATAATTCCTTAGGTTTCTGTCCTAATAACGAGATTTTCCTTCAAAGTGTATTTCCTAACCTACAAATCCATTTGAAAGTCGCTGTTATTAGGTTGAAAAAAAAATATGAATATATAATAAATATATATATTTTTTTTAATGTACACATATTTATATTTACCTTATTTAAGTACTTAATATATACGTATTTTCACTAATTATTGTATATTATTAGTTATTATTATAAATAATGACTTATTATTACTATTACATATTATTATTAATTATTATAAATTATTGTCTAGTATTACTTGCTTATAGTTGTAATATTATTTTGGTGTAGTGTGAATTACATTTTAACCTAATTTGATTCAGATTTTTAATTTTAATTTTGGTATCAAGTTATGTAGTTTATAATCATTTGTATTGGTGTTTTCCTTAGCTCAGGCTCTGCCTAGTTAGGAGCAACACAAGCTATGTTAAGTGCTAACGGTGTAATTTTTTTGTTAAAAAATTAATAAAATAAATAAATAAATATTTCAGTGTAGCTATAAAAAAAGCCCATACAATAACGTAAAATGATATGGGTAAGATATATTAAGAGGAGTCTCGCACTGAATACACACATAATAATCTAGTATGTGCGGCTACCAACAGTGGTTTAATGTACCCCAAAAACAAGGAAACAGAATAATTACAATTACAATGGGAGGAGGGACAGGGAGGAGCCCTAGGTGATCAGATCCGGAAAAAATCGGCCTTTCGAAGGACCATGCGGGATATAATGTATGAAATAGACAAAGGAGTTGTTACTGCGTTGAGGTTGAGGATACGTATAAATGTGGATTATCAATACTGAGATACTGCATATCACTCCAGCATTAGGCATTTAGCTGACGACTGGCGTTCTCTTGTTGTAATATGCGGCGGAATAGTTGCCATGGTAACGTGCACGTGAATATGTACCTAGAACACAAGGAATGTTTTTTTTATACGCGGAAGAGTAATTACACAGATAATACATACTACGTTCTATACGGAAATAAGAAGGAGATAAGAGCCCTCGAAATATAGGGCAAAATAAACATTCCAATGGATTTCTTTGGCGTAAACAACTAAAATAATTAAAAAAATATATAAATTTTAATTCCACAATGTATGATAAAAGGCAAACCACATCCGCAGTAAATATGAAATTGCGGCGACTCTCTAATGGTCGGGGAGATAAGTAGATTCCGCACAAAGCGGACTGGAGTTGAAACGACAATGCAATTAAGCTCAAAAGTTGGACCGGAAATATTCCAGAAATTACCACCAAAGAGGATAACATGCTCAACAATGTATTGCGTTTAAATATCAAATATTCATTTATTCGGTGAAAATAATGAATACCTACCAATATAATTATTTAAATTCATATTACTATCTTGACTGCCACTAAGGGGGTTACGTTATGTTGAGATAAATGAGATATATGTGGAGGCATCAGCTGTTCGAGGAATAGTTAGATAAATGTCTAAACTTTCATGTGGTTTAGGTTACATTTAAAAATCTTTAAAATTTTATTGGTAATCCGCAGAAAAATTTCGATAAAATTGAGTCAAGGCGGATTTATGATCTTTATGCACATTTTGGACCTCCTCATATGCCGCAAAATGCTGTATTCCACCATTCCTCGTGAGGGACTTAATATCACATTGTAAATAACGTGGCTTAAATCTTATAATAGGATGAGATATTAATGGACTATAGGGGAAAAAGAATACGAACAGATGCGGAGATTCTTTTCACTAATGCCTTTTCTGCAAATCACTGTACCGACCTAATTGGCGGATTACTTAGCGGTTGGTGACAGCAATAGATCTATCACTAGACAATAGCAGTAACAAAGACCTCATCACAGACTGGATTGTATCAAGAGCAGCATTATATTAAATCATATATATCTATGTTAGAATGGGAAGCGGACAACACTTCCACAATCTTAATCCCAGAAAGCTTTTAGAACCATGTATGCCAGAAGCTCAAAAAACATAGGGCAAGCACAAACGAGGAAGGTATATGACACAATTGCAAAGGTGGATGAAGCGGTAGAGAGGCTTACTTTCTATGTGACAAAATCATAAGAGGAGCCATGTCCACTCAGAAACTTGACAGACAATAAGGGCAAACGTGTTGGACACGAGAGTTAGAAAATATGAGGGTCAAACTTAGAAGAAAATTCAATAGGGCAAGAAAGACAAAGTTAGAAACTGTAATGGGATAAAAACTGCAACGGTATCGCCAAGAATATGCAAGTTACTCCCAAGGCACCACAGCAGGGCCTGGGAAACTTAAAAGAGACGACGAACCATTAACCGAAGATAGAGAAGGCACTAATGAACTCCTTCTTAAACGCACTTCGCAGGTTGTGTAAAGGCGTTGTCCTCGCTCTGACCAGGATCTGTCTACGAGCGACCGCTGGAACGCGACCAGGGAGTAGCAAGAGGAATTGATAACAAAAATGTGATAAAAAGGGCGAAGAAGCATTCCTTCCTTGCAAAACACCAGGTCTGGATAGGATAGTACCAGCCTTACTATAATAGGATTGAATATTAAATTGTAATAAATTGTCTCTGTACCTAGGGCATACTTAGGCTAACCGCGCACTGCGGTGCGTTTTGTTTCCGGAAGATTTGTGGACTTTAGACGCACATGGAAACATTGAACGTTATTCTTTAGTTTCTGAAGAGGTGCTGCCAGTGCAGTGCTCGAAACAAAAATGCAGTGTTTTATCAATTCAGCTTAAAAATCGATTGAATTCGATTGAGTCCATCACATCTTTAAGTTTCAGCATATCTTGAAGATAGTGCACTTTTGGCATACAAGAAGTGACCTGCTGCGTGAAAGAACGGTTGCATCTTTGAACGGAGTCATGGCTTCCAGGTGCCAGTACGCTCCGCTTCAATAAACTGTTTAAGGAGCGTTATCATACGAAAATGCTGTACCCATATTATTTTGCAGTGGGCCCCTTCTGTTCAATTGTGCACAAAGCTTGTCTGAATTGAGCTGCAATAACTGTAGGGCCGGCAACCCAGCCCGGCCCGGCTGGCGCCCGGCGTCAGTACGCCGCCTGAGACCGACGCGTCGCGCCCATGCCGACTCCTGGGCCCGTTTTTGAACACGGTTTTGTACTATATCGCTTGACTAAATTATTAATTTTTGCAAAATGTCAGGTTTTTTAATTTTCTGTTAAGTAACTTTTGGCTAGGATGCATCGTATAGAAGCTATGAGCAAGAAACAAAAAAAAAATATTTTGAGGTTTTGTAGCTGTCATAAGTGCCGAGATATATCGTGTTACCATTTTTGACATTTACTCAGTTGCATCCATATACACAATATAAAAAATAAAATCTTCTACACCACCTTTTGCAACATAGAAATACCTACTCTACTGACTTGTATTTCGATTTATTTGGATTTATAACGATACCTTTTTTTTTATAGCCCAAGCAGATATTTGATCTAAATCGGACAAGACGTTAGCTATGATATTGTAAACAAATTGCGATTTGTAAATAATAAAAAAATAAAAATTGCTTTGAAAAAAAAATTAAAAGTTGCTTATTTCCTGATACTCAGCCACTTCAAGGATAGCACTAATTAAAAACTCAACCTGTATATACCGAAATTGCCGCTATTCCCCAGACCTTCTCAATATATAGAGGAATGATTGCATATTTTTCCTCACATAAGTAATTTCTGAAAGGGATATTTACAAAGAAAATATCACGAGCCTATGCTTTCGTAATGAATGTTTGACTAAGAAAATGGACATCAAAGGAAACATTCATAAGCGGGATTTCGTGTCAACTAATTGGATATTGAGGAAATTTAATTCAGCCACATTTTCCCTCCATTCTGGCCATTGGCGTATATTAATGGAAGTCCCTTGCCGTGGTTTTTATGAATGAATACATGCGAGCAGATGTTGCAGTGCTCATTTGTCACACGCGGGGGAACATCGTTCCCACATTAGCCGACATGCCAAGCGTATTCAGCGAGGAGTGTTATTTTTGCTGTGATGTCTATCAAACTAATGGCTGGACACATGACGAATCGAATGAACGAACCCTCATACTATTTGTTCAAATTAGTAACAAATATTTTTATATATAGTGGAATTTGTAGTGTGGAAAATGAATTTCAAAAAATTATAGTAGGAGATTTTCTTTTACATGTGTATTTTGTATCTACGTATGTATGACATATGTATTTATCTGACATATGTATCTACGTATGTATATTGTATCTACGTATGTACGCCTCCAAGTCATCAACTTCAGGGATGTCTCCCTGTTGTAGCTAACCGGAGTTTCCAGGGTGCACCGGCACGTTTACTCACTCTTTCCCATCCTAGTAGTTTAGGACTAGTCTGGGCCAGAGGGAGGCGTGCACATTGGGAGGTAGACCTCCATCGCACCCCAAAGTCAACTAACGACACGGCTATGCGTCGGGCTAAATCTATAGTGTACCTTACACAAAGCCTACAGAAAAGAGCCTATAGAATCTGATTCGCCCCGAAACTTGGTGCGATTCGGATATTTGTCATTTTTTGTTTTTTGTATTTGGGCAAAAAGATTTATGTTCAATTTAAGTTTTAGTCTGCTTGTTTGACGCCCAATTAAATGTTATTTAAAATGTTGATATTCAAAGTTATATTTATAACGAAATAGTATTTTTTTTATAGAACTCCAACATTTATTGATCCGATTCGCCTCGGTCTACCCTACTATAATATGTGCAAGTGACAAAATTTCCCCTCATTTCCTTTTTATGTACTAAATTAAATTAATTTAAAAAATGGATACAAAGGAACTTCTCCCGCAGATCGATCTTTTCTTCCGATTTTAGGATAAATTAATCAATATCTTTTGATCTAGATCGATGTTATTATTTGGAGATTGCCTATCCCTACTGATATGGCGCGGTAATGGGTGCGTGACTATATGAAGTCGAGGTTTGGTGCTCATTTTTCATTGTTTTTATTGTTTTGATCGTTTAAACTTTATGTTCTGGGATATAAACCATTATTTCAAATATTTGAATTTTTTGAGGACAATAACTCGAACGCCAAACTAAGTACTGTGAGAGCTGCAAAACATTAATTTGTACGTCTTGCACCTACAAACTCTTTAAAAACTTTAAATACAATTGAAAAATATGTAAATTTAAATGCTAATAAGCTATTTTCGTACCCCGTAAAAGTTATCTATACTTCTATACTAATCTTTACTAATATTATAAAGAGGTAAAGTTTGTGACGTTGTAGGAAGTAATCTCTGGATCTACTGAACCGATTTTGAAAATTCTTTTACCAATAGAAAGCCACGTTATATAAGAGTGTCATAGGCTATATAATAATCCGAAAAATGAAAAGACTTTTTCGTGGTAGTCGGATTTCCAAAGTAAGTCAGAAAAAACAGTCGAACGAAAACGTTTCTAACTAACGCTGCCTTAACGATGAGAGATATATGATTAAGTTCTAGAGAAAAGTTGTAGAGCTTGATAATGCCTACAAAAAAGTCAGCGACAGCATATGTCTAACTTTTATATTTAAGTCACAAAAAGTAGTTTTCCAAATAAAAAAAAATAATTTAAATCGTTATTGGTCATATTATCAACAATTATGAATAATAAATAAGTAAATTTATCATCGCAATTATTTAGAACAAAAGACTTTTCCCTTTTACTGCATATAATTTCACTTTTACTGCATACATGGTTAAAGACAATCACAAATAAGACACTCACAAGAAGACACTCACAAATAACGGTAATATAGTCAAATTGGCATGCAAATACATACATACCTACATATGCAGTAAAAATATAACCCTTCTTTTGGCAGTCAGGAAATAAATCATAGCACTCAGTACTAACCAAACCACACTCATAATTTCATCACAAGTAAAAAGTTTTACCGCCCAACGAAGTGGGCACGGGTCTGCTAGTTTAGTTATATTTTAAAATCTCTGAAACAAATAGAATCTAATATCCTAGTCAAATTAACCCGTGGGTAGCGCTTCTGTCAGAAAAAGTGGTGGGTAGTACAGAAAGGTTAATGCCTCTGCTAAAACTTTCGCGGACTGAAATAAATTAATCCCTTAAAATCTTTCTTCATTGCCATTTCATTTCTGAATTGTTTGGATAGGTTAGTCTAAAATATTGTTATAATGTCTGCAAAAATATACGATGTCTAGCCAAGGAATAATTGAAATTTATATTTAAATAGTTTCCAATCACACAAAAATGGTTTTATTCCCATTATATAGAATTATATAGAATTAATTTGATTTGCATAAAACTCGTTATCTAAACGCTCAACTAATTATATATTTAAGCCTCTGTTATCTAATTTGAAATGAATTAAGGGGATTGTAAACAGAACCACAAGAAATTAATTAAATTGGACTAATATCCATTGCTTATTAAAATGTTTTAAACGCTAGTAAATTATGGATGTTTAATATGTTTGTAAAATGAAATAATTATTTCCATCCTTGTAATAAAATCCAGTGCTGCTTATAGGGCAGATTCATCATGTCCATTTCTTTATTTCTCGTGTAACATGTTGACAATTTTCATTGGTTTCATATATGACATTATGACAGAGTCACAATATCACGTGTCTCTTTTCTCCTTCAGGTTTGAATACCTCATATTTTTGATATTTTATCAGTATATTATACAATCTAAAGTCCCATTTTGAAATGCCCCTATAATTTGGTGGAAATTGATTCTGTTAACTAAAACAGTGTTTTATTATGAATGTAAATCCGCCGCTAAACCTAAGACGCTGTCGCATGACATTAGTTACTTGATTAAGGGACACAACTAGCATAGGTTAGATCACTTATATTATATTTGACATGTAATTCAGGTAATTTTTGACATTATAGTATATTTGACTATGACACTAATATTTTAATATGCTGTATCGAGTGTCGTACTGTTACGAGATGGAACATGGTGCAGCGTCGTTTTCTTCTAACAAATCGTACCATACTAGAGGTAGAGTTCCGACTATTAAGGGATGTTAATTGCTATGGTCAAACACGTCACCCCAGGGAGTTATAACAACATCATGCCATTCTATCTCTTTTGGAGTAAACGCAAAGTCATTGTCGATAACATGATCCACAAGCTAAATACGCCAACAGTAAGTAAGAGTTCGACGCATTGCCGCGAAGCACTGAAAAGTGCAAAGCAGCGGGCTTCCTCGCGTCCTTACCACCAGATTCGGAAGCATTAGGAATCTTCTTCTTCATCTTTCAGTTGGTGACAGGTTTCAGGTCGCTTACGAGGCTTCTAGATGACGTTAGCCGTAATTCAAATTCGACTTATTGTGGACCAAGGCGCCCTTTGACTGTCAATTTCACACAGAATCGGGTGTCCAACGGATCGTTCTCAGGATAGATGACGACCGGTCAACATTTACCCCCTCTTCTTAGGAAACGTACGTTTCCCGACATCACCGGTTATTCGCCGGATTTAGCTAACTATTAGCAATCGCCACACGGTGCCCAAACCGCCCAGTCCCGCCCAAATCCTCCGATCCCAACTGCCTACAACTGCAGGTTACAGTTCCAGACATAGTTCACAGCGGTCCTACCAGGTTGAGTCCCCTTTAAGGAGACTACCGAATGGGAGATGGACCATTAGTAGAGCCGACCTAGGAAAGCCCAGAAAGGCCATCAAGCCCAACCTGCACGGAAACATTAGGAAAAGTTCCGAGAAATGTGACATTGCCGCGACTATATCAGGAAAAATAACACCGTGTGCCAAACCTCTGGCGCTCCTGGACGGTCTGCGCATCGAGCGGCGCAAGCCAATCGACTGTGCTCTCCGACTAACAATCGGGGGAGTCTGGGAACTGTATTGTTTCCTATAGAGCGGGGGTGGTTGTCTACCTTACGGCGACTGCTCTTGAAATGACCATTGGCCATCCGATCCCGATTCAGAGTCGGGCAAAGGACGCCTTGGTCCGTGATAGATTCGGTGCACACCGTTTCACCGCTTCGTAAGGGAGAGGAGCGCGCAAGCGACCTCAAACTCGGAACCAATCGAGAGACCGGAGAAATCCGGTCACAATTGGAAGCAAGGGCGCGAGGGTCGGCCCGCCAGGTAACACTGGCTATCTCGCGGTAAGGCGTTGGCTTCTTGCGGGTTGTGACGTAGCTGGACGTTGGATTTGTTTCTGTCCAAAGTCTTCTACGTTCACTGCAGGGCGACAGAACGAGAAAATCGGTAAAACGTCTTGTGGTGACGGGCTCGCCCGTTGTAGTTGACACCGCAAGTTGTGCCAATGTCGCAGTGTCACTGATGCGTTATAGTTAGGGAGCCAGCGACTAAAAAGTGCAAGAGTTCTGGAAAAGCTGATACTTTCAGATCAGACAGTGTTTTTTGCCGTATAATGGCGGCGTACAGTCTGCAGGCCAGATTCCGGGACACCTGACGATTGCGTACTAGGAAAGGTATAATTTTAATTAGTACCCACAAAATGTTTTGAAAAAGCTGAGAATTCATCAGTAGACAGTGGATGCAATAAAGAACTCGAAACATAAGGACACACTGCTTCATAATCGCGGCGTCACTATTGCTATAGATTCTCTGCTCGAAACTCTACTTTAAACGTTTAATTGTGATATTTCAGGGTGACGGTATACAACCGCGATGCCGCCAGTAATAGCAACCTTTAATACAAATTTGTAGGAAAAAGTATTTTTTTTTATAAATTTATTTATTTTTTGTTTCCGAAAATTAGTATAAAAAGCGCCTAATTCCCTGTGTCATTTAGCGGAAGGTAAAATATCGCGAATATTATTATTCTCAATATTTTACATGATGCTAGATGGCGCAGCACTCTCAATGTCTGTCAAACTATTACTCACAAGTTAAATTGTTCAAATTTCTCAGTTTTTTTTAACAAGTTTTGTCAAAATTTGCTTATTAGCTCGTATTAATTCATTCACCCACTTAAAATAAACCGGTCAATTTAAACTCAGCCTGTATATACATATACCATTTTATATGAAAGGCTTAACAACAACAAAAATTTGCCTGAAAATTAGTTTCCGGCATATCCCGGTTAATATCGGGTGATAGTGTCATAATGCAATGGTCAAACAGCCGTTATTATACTCACATAATCTTTATAATGTCTAATGTATTGATAATGTTTGATGTCTGGTGTATTTCGCCTTAAGAACTTGAAAAAATCAGCGTTTGCAAACGTTTTCGGTTCGTCGATTATCGATAAGGAAAATTGAAGTAATCTCCATAATTCAATCATGCTTTGCCATTTAGGCCCAAGGGGCGAGAGTGTAGAGCGTAAGGCGTCAGCAAAATTGAAATTTAGTAAACTAATTTTCACGGTGAGGCTCTCCACTAAGGCGGGGCAATATGCTCTGGAGGGAGAAAGTTGATGCGGCGTAACCTGAAGAAGGTAATTGGGAAAACTTACAAGGCGAAAAAGGCGCAGTTTTGTTTCATATCGTTTGTTCCTACAATGTATGGTTTTATTGTTGCCGAGGAAATCATTGCTATGGTTGAAAAACAAAACTTTTTAGTATTAGCGAAAACGTATTGTTAAAAACAAGTAAATAAATTACAAATAAAAAAAACACGACTGCTGTTACAGAAAGTGATCTATTGTATTTATAATTATTTTTATTACGGGGTTTTTA
Source organism: Micropterix aruncella (assembly GCA_944548615.1). Lineage (NCBI taxonomy): Eukaryota > Metazoa > Arthropoda > Insecta > Lepidoptera > Micropterigidae > Micropterix > Micropterix aruncella. Next base: position 781,868 of record OX155961.1, on the reverse strand, counting down.
ATAAAATATTTAATGTTTATGTATTTATTCATATAGATACATGCATATTCCGGAACATACTCATTCAGAACTTACAGTTGACACTAGACGATATATTTATGTTAATTTATTGGCATTTTGACATTTAAACAACTAATTAATTGATATTTAGTTAAGTTCCTATGACACTCGGGATGACATAAGGATTCTAACAATACCGCATACTTCTAAATCGATTAAAGAGTTATGATGGAATAAAGAAACGGAAAACATACATAGATGAACCCTGAACACATTAACCTCTTTTTTGTTGGGCAGTCGTTTAATAAGGACTGTCACTTTTATAGATATAACATATTTTCGTGGTCTGTTGGTTGCCAATACGTTATCTTAGGTTTTTAGGTAAAGGCCGCAACCTGTCTATCAGAGAGTACACTTACCGAATGATACACAATGTTCCACAGAAAATGCGTGTCACGTTATCGATTTACATTTTGTCTCTAGCGCGCAGGTTATACAGGGCCATTAATCCAAAAAATACTTACGGTTTAGTATTCATTATTTGTAAACAACCTGTATCCACTGCAACTCTCCGCAAAAAAACAGTACTACAATTATGTTATGTGTTTGTTTTTATGACCCGTATACAAATAGAAAACATCGATTAGGAGATAGTAAATCTTTACATTTTAAGACCCATGAATCAAAACAAAATTTCAAATTAAATAAAGTGTCTGCTGACGTTCGCTCTCCTTTGAAGGTTTACGATGTTACGAAATAACTAGTTTATTCAGACGAATCTCCTGAACTGGATTCACTGAAATTTGGTTTCTGGAACTATTTTATGATTCACTTTTCAATACAATAGGTTTTTAAAATATAAAAGACAATGTTTTAATTCCTTATTGGATTATTTTCCAATACTTTACAATTACGTGGCATCGTTAAAATATTCGTCTTGAATAGAAAACATACGTGTGCGCAGTAGCCCTGGTTCGAATGGAATAATAAACAGAAGGATCATTTTCGGTTTAAGCATCTCGCAGCTACCGCTGCAGGAGAGAGTAGGACCTACGCATACAGCTGCGGGTGGACCCGCCAACCCTGCGATTTATAACACATGTTGCCATCCTTTCTCTCATGTTATGAACGTGAAGTCAGAGGAAAAACACAAACCACAGTTAAACTACTCCAACAGCACCTAATAGTCCAACGCCTTACCCCGAGATACTGGAAAGTTCCATTCAACGGGCTTCCTCTATCTCGATCTAGCTACCAGATTTCTGCATTCTGCATTCTGGTCACGGATTTGAGGTCACTTGCGGGTCCTCTACCTAATGTTAGCAGTATTTCATAATCGAATTTGACGCGGATCTGTCGCGCCCTTTGCCCGTCATCCTTTCTCCGGATCAGGTGGCCAGCGGATCATTTCTAAGGATAGGTGACGTCAGGTCAACATCTACCGCCAGATTCTTGGAAAATGTACGTCTCCAGGCTTCTGCGGTTATTCGCCGGGATTGGATAAGCCATTGCTCATCCCACGGCTAAAAGAACACTCACATATCGTTATACCAGCATGGGGTGATGGGTTCGCCCTTTGTAGTCGATACCGCCCAACTGTCTACGACTACATTTTACAGTCGCAAGCAGAGTTCACAGCAGCCATTTCAGTTTAAGTCCCTCTTTAAGGAACTTAACATGCAAGGATGGTAGATAACCGCATAGGAGCTGAACCATGAGTTGGGCCAACCTAAGAAAACACACACAGCTGCACGGATGAATTAGGAACATATGAACCGACGACAAAGAGTGACGTTCTTCTAGACGCTACGCTAGTACCCAAAACAAATGCTTTGAAGTCTAACAGCGCGGGTGCTCTCAGATCACTGAGCGCTCTGTGCGTGTGTCGATGTTAGAAGAATATATGTATTTAGTGTCAAATCAAATTAAACCATGTTTATTTTTCAAGAAACCCGTTTATGGTGTAGAATTAAATCGCTAAATTAAAACTCCCTCAAATTTCATAAACACCAGGGATAAGAAATATGGTTTAGTTCCTTTTCTAAATTTAATATAATTGTCGATATGTTTAATGTTGTGTAGTAACTTGTTGAAATAATTAACGCTTCTATTTACGTTGTTGTGCATTGGAGCTCTGATGGCAGCTTGCAGTGAATATATATATAAAGTTACTTTTTCCTTGTAACTTGCGTCTGTACATGCGATTGCGTATGGCATGTTTGTTTTTTACGCAACTGCCAGCAAAAAAGGAGTATAATGTGTTCAGGTTTCATCTATGTATGTTTTCCGTTTCTTTATTACACCTTAACTTCTAAACGATTAAACCGATTTAGAAGTGTGTCATAAGGTACTTTACCATTTAAATATCAGGTAAGTAGTTGTCTAAATGTCGAAATGTCCAAATGTAAAAATAAATATACATAAATTTATCGTGTTTAGTGTCAAATCAAAGGTTTTATTATATACTTATCGGAAATATACATGTATAATACCTATATAGATAAATACATAAACAACAAATATTTCATTAAAAAACTATAATAAAAATAATTATAAATACAATAGCTCACTTTCTGTAACGGCAGTCGTGTTTTTTATTGTTTTTAATATATTTACTTGTTCTTGTAGAATTCACATACACATTCGTAAACAAAAACGCCATATGTCGCCCACAGACGTAGTTAGAATAAAGGTATAGAATTGAAGGTTTGCACGATTCTCTTTGCTTTAAGTGTACATGGAACAGCAATACAAAAGGCCACCAGCGGAAGCTGTGAAGGAAAACAAATGTTATTTTTCAGTATCGCCCCAGGGTTAACTTAACAGTCAACATCACACCTCCCGTCGCGTCGCCTAAAATGGTGGTTTCGATTACATCGTCGGCATATTTACATGACGTGGCAATAGCCTTTGACAACGAAACGCCGTGAAACATGCGAACGTGGAACTTGAGCTACGGAACGGCAATAACCCAACGGCGATAAAGGCGGCAACTGAAACGAGTCTGAACAAAATGGTCACACGCCGGCAGTAAAAAGGGAGGAGGCAGATATAAATCTCTATACCGTCGTTCGATAGAGCTGTCACTTCCATACGCAATCACGCGATTCGACGTGCGGGTCAATCGACGCACAGTTCCATCAGAAACATGTCACAACAACGTAGCTATGGAAAATTAAACAACGTTTTATGAATAATGGCTTCTCATCATCGATATAAATAGAGAATTTCTCAGTTTATGCTTTACATTAAAGGGGGACTTATTCTAAATCCGGGAAAAAATCTGCTCGTCATCCATTTTTGATTCAATTCTGGGACCATATCACAGATCATCAAATTAATTTATTTCTAAATATAAAATTCTAATTTTATGCCAAAAATATATTTGAAAAAATATACTTTTAAAGTTTATATAGGAATACTACTTTTCATTTTCGTCTGAAGCCGTTCAATGAACGGATATGTTTTACGGCTTTTCTAGAGCAATCTAATAAGTCAAGATTAGCGAAAAAATATTATTTGTATTTGTATAGTAATAAAGTACTCTAGGTGCTGTATTTTTTTTAATGCATGATAAATTCGCAAAAAATAAGTAAATGTGTAAAACATTGAAAATATTCTGTCGTGAAATTATTTTTTTAATTGACTATATATTTCTAATTTATTGGGATATTTTCTTTTAATATAGGTACCATATTTTTAAAAAATAACTATTTTTGCAATGGTGTTCACCGACATTTTTTTTTAAATATTTTTTGATACAACCTATATATGTCTCGTCGCAAGTAATACTTATATTTATATTAAGTCTTAGCTGATTTATTTGATTTATTGTATTTAAGAATTAATTACTATAAAAAAATGATTTTGCCTACAAAAATAAAAGGAACTATACGGCAAAATCTTAACCTTATGCCTATTTAACTCTGTCACCCAACTGGAACCAGCCCATTCTAGGGTGGACAGGATAAAAAACTATAATCATGTTTAAATATTAATATTTCTTATGCCAACGTTTGTAATAAAAAGTCTAAATTTTTTTATTTGTCCGGAGAGCAGGACCATGGTCCAAATAAACGATCTGAATATCCGGGGACCCCAAAACTGGGGTTCCCGGAAGCCTCAACTCCTTCCAAAGGGAAACCCACTTCTCCACGAAGCATCGGAACACGCCGAAACAACGCCCACACTCGACCAGATCCGCAAACCATATCGGTAGGCGCTTGGCGCACGCGCCGACCTCACGCACCAATTCATCCCGTGCGGTCGAGAGCTTTGGGCATATCCAAATGACGTGTTCTGCCGTTTGAAGTCCATGCCCACACACGCACCAGGGGTCACGGGAGAGTGCAAAGTCAGACAGCTTGGCTTTGAACTCCCCATGGCCCCCGACCAGCTGGGTGGTATGGTCATCAAACCGCAGAAAACACGCATTTTTCATTCTCGCCTCAACCGACAGAAAGAAGCAGTAAGTGAGGCGGCCCATACCGCCAGCGTCCCACCTCTCCTGCCAAACACGAAGGGATTCCGCACGAATCAGGCGGGCAAACTCCCCAGCTCGATACCCCGCCGGGTCAACCGTGAGGCCATGAAAGACCACTGGTCCTCCCCGACTATACCGCGCCAACACTGCGCGCCAAAACCTCCAAATCGATGGGCAGGACGCCCGCAATGACAGGTAGCGTGGGAGTGGACGTCGTCCTGTACGCCCCGGTCATAGCCACGAGAGGGATGCGCTGCCCACGCAGGAGAGCCACTCGGATTGCCTCCGGGATGTGGTGCTCCGTCCACGCACGTGCAGCGTACGTCACACGTGGTACCAAGACACCTTTGTATATCGTCCTTACTGCCGGGAAACGAATTCCCCAGTCGGCTCGGCTCGCTCTACGGAGAGCAAAGAAGAGGGACCGGGATTTCTCGGCTACAATTTTCGCGTACGTAAGGAAGGAAAAGGACGCCGTCAGCGCGACCCTCAGGTACCGGACAGATTCCGGAAAGGATACCGGGCGGCCAAACAATTACCTTGAGGCGCCCCTTTAGGAGAAGCGCCTGAGTTTTAGCCGGTGAGAAGGTGAGTCTGTTACGCTGGCCCCACCCGAGGATAAGGTCCAACGACGCAGCTACCCTTCTCTCGACCTCGGCGCGACTCCTGCCACGCACCAGTAGGAGAACGTCGTCAGCGTATACACTGAAGGCGCATCCCGTCGGGTATGATAGTCCCAGAAAATCGTCGAAAAGGATGTTCCACAAGGTGGGACCGAGCACCGGCCCTTGCGTACACCCCATCGAGGGGGTTTTCCTTGGCTGGTCGGACCATACCTCAGAATAACCGACCTACCGGTGAAATAGCTTCTGATAATTTTCAGGAGGTTGTTTGGGCATTGACGGGTTCGAAGCTTGCACAGGATCATCGGCCACCACGCGTTATCGAAAGCACCGGAGATGCCGAGAAAGACTCCAACAACGTTGGGGCCCTCGTAGTCACGGACTCAGTCCTTAGCAAAAAGGATTGCATCCTCCGTGCTCTTCCCTCGGGTAAGTCCAAACTGTCGCTCGTTCTGGGGAGACAGCGTCTCCTGCAGCCGATCACGCACAAGCACTTCAAGCACCTTGCCCAGAATGGGAAGGAGCGTGATGGGCCTGTAATGTACGCCCTCGGATCTGATCGGGGCTTGTCGGTGCCCTTGGGAATCACCCGCAGGAGGCCCGCCTTCTAGCAGGTGGGAAAGTGGCCCTCATTGATCCATTTCTGCATCAGTGCGGTCACCTCCCACCTGTCAAATTCCCAGACCCGTCTGACGATCACGGCCCTAAGATTGTCTATCCCAGGCGCCTTCTTAAGCGACAGCGATCCGATTATCCGACCAACCTCGTCCGCAGTCACCTCGGATGAGTTCACGACGTGCGAGTCTAAGGCGGCTGCACCCAGGGTTTGCTTCCGACGAGGGAACTCCTTAACGGTCGACAGCACAGTAACGAAATTTGGTATACGCATTCAATTATGATAACCCGTTCGTAGTTTCACCGCAATAGGGCTGCTACACCTAGGGTTGGCTTCCAACGAGGGGACTCCTCAACGGTCAACAGCACAGACACAAAATTATGTATAGCATTCAATCAGGATAGCTCATTCTTAGTTCCACTATCACATGGATGCTGCACCTAGGTTTCACCCGGGCAGAGCATTTTAATGAAAGCTTGTTTTAAAAATGTGTTTTTAATATTAACTTAATTTTAACTTTTCTCAAACGCACACAAAACAATTTATTTTATTTATGTCTGGCGTGATGATGACAAAACTCAGTCACCTTTTTAGTGCAAGCAACGTTACGAATCATACGCACCGAATATATGTCATAGAATAAGTTGGAGACATATAAGAAAATCGGGCACGAATTTATGAAATCATCTGATATGTATAAAATTTGGGCACTCATCAAATAAACCCTCACAAGTGCTAGATAATATGATTATATCGTATAATACATAACTCTATTATATGGCATAAGCATATCTGCTGATAAGAAGCCGCTTAAAAACAGTTTCAACAATTTACGAATAAGGCCGAGTGGCTTTCGCATTGAAATCCGAGACACTCAATGAAATTCAGTAAATATTTATTGGCAAACGCGAGCACTCCTCGCGGCCGATCGATTTTTTCCATCGGACGCGGGAGCCTTTTCTCTTTTCCTACTGCAAATAAAATACACTATCGATTGAGTGATACATGTTACCTGATGTTTGTTTTGGCATTGAGCGATCGACGGGGCGCGTCGCTCGCAATGACAGCCAACCCCCGCGGATAAATACACAAACCAACGCCCGACCAACATCCACACGAGTCACAAATGAATTTTTCTCGCTCGCCATCATAAATTGAATTCTCGCTGGTGTCATTCAGCGAGATCATCGTGGGAGGTATTTGGATAGGACATATTTGATACCAGTTGTTAAACCACCTTTTTGCCTAACTGATACGTTAATTTTATCGCGTATTTACGACTTCAACATTTAACACAAATAATAGCGCATTAATAATATTATTGCGCTATTATTAGTGTTAAATGTTGAAATGTCCTATTATATATTATATAGGAGCCTGGTTTAGACGGCCAGAAAAAACATGTTTTTTCTTTTTTAACCTAAATTGATGATAGTTGCAGATTGCTCTCACTTCTTCTCTATCACTTCTTCTGCGCTTACTTCACGGGAGATAGAACGACTAATCGTTAAAACTTCCTGAGGTGACCGGTTCGCCCTTTGTAGTTGACAACTCTATTAGTTGCAGAATGCTGTAAGAGTAAAAAACTCACTGATGTTCTTGAAAAAAAAATAAACGCGTTTTTCTCAATACTATATTTTTCTGTTCTGCACCGGTGACAAAAAAAACTACTTGACAAATGAAGTTAATCCAAAAAAAAAAATGCTTTTCTATACAAACTAAAAAAAATAGTTTTTTTTATTAGTTAAACACTAAATTTTGGGGCGAAAATCGTTTTTTTTATAGATTAAAAAATAAGTCAATAAAAGGTAATATAAAAAATTATTATCATATTTCAACTTTTGGCTTTCTAAATCAGGCTCTTCCCTTAATACATAATAACACATTAACGAAATAAAAAGATATGTGCAGCGATAACATTCCCAGAAATTTGCATATCCATTTTGAGTGAATAAATTGCATCATACATTTAAACTACTATTTTAGATTATATATTTTTTTCTTTCCTGGCACACAAACGGAAAGGAAGGGGAGTGTAGTGGATGCGTAAAAAAAATATCGTGATGGAGACGGAAATATTTGTCTTAAACTCCCCCCTTGAGACGATTAAAACCATTTCCAAGTTAAATTATGTCTGGCTATCTGTGTGCCTGTCTGTTTGTGTGTATTCCTTCACGATTGCGCCCAAACGCTTAAACCGATTGAGCTGAATTTAGGCATTCAGGAATCATTTGTTCATGACAAGAGGTGAAAAGATTGTGGTTGAAATCGTTTTATCAGGGGACGCACTAACGATCGTGGAAATATTAGATTTAGAAACGATTAGATTTAGAACGAAAGATTTAGATGATGCCTTATTAGGCCGAAATATTGAAATTTTGGTACGAATACATCATATGCAAGCTGGACTAATGATATTTAAAACATAAAATACTATAAAGTGTTTATATGTATTTGAGCGTGTAATATTTATGTACATAAGTAGGTGCCTAGTCATTTAATTTGGTATACAGAAATCAAATGCTTTTTCGTTAATTTTATCCCAGCGGAAATATTTGTCTGAGGCGTTAATCGAACTCGGAATTCTACAATGTAAAATCAGGCGACCTCACCACTATGTAACCGGGCTATATAACTTAAATTTGATATGCATTTCCAAAACACTTTGGGGTGCTAATTAAAATCACACCTTTCCCAGTAAGCGAGCGCCAGGTATCCCGGAGTCTGGCCAGCTAACTACCCTAGCATTCTATGGCCAAAATACTGTATGATCTGAAAGCATCAGCGTTTCCAAAAGTCGCACTATTTTGTCGCTGGCTCTTGGTATATAATGATTTTTCTATATTTTCCCATTAAATATAATTTATAGTGAAACAAAAAATAAAAATCCCAAACTACTTTTAGTCATCTCGAAATTTCGAAAGTCATAAAAAAATCTCGAATGTACATGAAATAATCAAAAAATATATTAATTAATTATTGTGGCCCTCATAAATAAATGAAAAATATGTTACGTTAACGCAACTGATCAAAAATATGGCATAATTTTGGAGAAGAACATGGAGCAGAAACGAAGAGATAAAATATCATAATTAACCAAATACACGCAAAGGCAACGTACGGATCCCGATGCATCTAGGTAAATAAAATAAAACAGTAAAATCTCTTTTATACATGGCAATATCTCGCTGTCAGCGCAACGGTACGTTAACCTCATTGCTTCACGTAAGGGGCAAAATCTAATGCGACCGTTATAAATGATATCATACAATGTGAGAATTCGGGCTTAGCCAACAAAACTCTGAGTGGCCTGTGAGACGTTATGGGACGCCTTGTAGAAGATACAACACACTTACGCCGAGACGAAAAACAGACGCGGAAAGAAATAACGTTCCTTTGTCAACCGAATAAAATTGTAAAAGAAAGCATAGATGTTCCACATCTACCCTTAAATCGCTAAGTCGAGTTCGAGGATTGTACTAAGAGTGATATAAGGCCGTTTTCAGATTTCGCTAGTTATCCGATTGAGGGCACATTGGGCTCGATTGCGTCAGAGCGGAATGTAAAATGAACGGTTGTCACGTTTCCGCATTAAAACTACCCACCTAAATCGTAACCAGTTAAATCAACCACCGCACGAAATGTATTCAAACTTATTCGGGCGTCTATAACTTCGACGGGTAGTTTTGCTGCAGGGAAATCGACGACAGTTCATTTCATATTCCGTTCTAACGTATTGCTCTTCTCGTTCGGTTGCACTTTGTTTCTATTTTAGTTAATGAAGAAACGCAATCGGGCGCATTATGAGTTCCAGTTTGTTCGGGACTGTCTGCAGACGCTAAAATAAAGGCCTCGATAATGGATTTTCAACTTCTCCCCGAATGTACAAATATACTTGATGAACTTGCTAAAATATTAGATAAAATTTATTGTTTCAAAACTAGAAAAATAAAATTGCTATTGCAGTTGGGGCATTATGGAATAGATAATGAACTAACACTTGTAGTTTAATTCGTTTAAAATATTATATCCATGAAAGATGTGAAATAGATCTAATATTATTAGTCTTCAAGCATTAAATAGTAGTAGTAGTAGTAGTAGTAGATGGAGTGGGGGGCTTGTTTCCAGCCCTTGATGTCACCTAGATCTGTAAGGTCTTTTGTAACTACCCACTGTGTGGTTAGGCCAATTGTCAGCTAGTAGCCCGGTACTTCTTACCAGACTAAGTAGGTCACTGACCTTCAAGTTGGGCAGATCGCTGGGTTCGAGAAAGGCTCGTCCCAGTAAACTGTGTCTTTTGGCGGCGAGCCCTGGACAGCGGCCAACAATGTGTATGCTGTCTTCAGGTTCCTCGCCACATATTCGGCAATCCTTACTCTCAGTCAAGCCAAGGTTGAATAGATGAGCTCTAAGGGTCGTGTGTCCGGTGAGGAGACCGATAGTGGTTCTAAGGTTCTTCTTGCTCATGTCAAGTAGGGCCTTGGTTTTCTTCTGTAGTGGTTGCTCCATCATGGCTTTTGCCTGGCGACATCCCTGACTCTGTTTCCAGGAAGCCCGATGTTCCTGCTCCAAGCAGTCCCTGATGATTTTCTTACCTGTAGCGAAGGGGACCCCTACAGCTGGCTCCACTGGGCAATCCAGTGTGCCCAGTTTTGCCAGTCTATCGGCCTCTTCGTTTCCGGGTATGCCTTGGTGACCCGGTATCCACATTAGGGTGATTTTGTTGGATTTTCCCAATTTGTTGAGCTCCTGCATGCAGTCCCAGACCACAGAAGATTCTGTGGTGGCTTTAGCCAGAGCGTCCAGTGCTGCTCTGCTGTCAGAGCAGATGAGGATTTGTCTGTTTTTTACCTCAAGTCGACTTTGTAGTTTTATGCATTCCAATATGGCAAGTACCTCGGCTTGGAGAACCGTAGCGTATTGTCCAAGGGGGATGCTGATTCTGTGGTTGGTTTTGGGTCCGTACACGCCTGCCCCAAAACGTCCATTTGTTCCTGAGCCGTCGGTGAACCAGGCGTCTGCGTTGTGGCTTTGAAGCCACTGCGGATTTTTCCATTCTTCCCTGGTGGGGATTAGGATTTTATAGGATTTCTCTACCGAATTTTTTTTCCGTAGTCGATCCTGGGTCAGAGTGAATGGGCTTTTGTGGAGGATGTTTAGCTCAGGATGATTGTGCCCTCCACGCTTCCACTCGCCCAAACACTTCAGTCTGTATGCTGTAAGTCTGGCGGAGTGGATGATGAGCTTGTCCAGAGGCGGGCAGCAGAGTGCCACCTCTAATCCCGCCGTTGGGGTGGTCTTCATGACGCCAGTTGCAGCCCTCAGGTAGTTACCTTGAAGGCTTTTAAGCATTTTTACTGTCTCAAGCTTTTTCACCCTGGACCACCAGACTATCGCAGCATAGGTTAGTCTAGGCAGCAGTACTGCCCTGTAGAGCCATAAGGCGACCCTGGGTTTGAACCCCCAGGTTTTTCCCATGACTCTTTTGCACGTCCACAACGAGGCATAGAAGGTTGTTCTCTTGCGCTCGAGGTGGTGCTTCCAATTATTGAGCTTTGGGTCTAGATAGACTCCAAGGTATTTAACTACTGTAGCGTATTCTATCTCCTTATCCCAGAGCTTGAGACACTCAACGGGTTCGGGTTTGTATTTTCTGGTGAAAATCATGGCCTTAGTCTTGCTTGGATTAGCGGATAGACCTCTGGCCTGGCACCAGTCTTGGGTGGTCTTAAGTGCTTTGTCCATGAGCTCCTTAAGTATTGATAGGAAGTTTCCTCTGACTACTATGGCCACGTCATCAGCGTAGCCGTAGACAGAGAGGCCTAGGTTTTGTAGATCTATTAGGAGTTCGTCTACAACGATGCTCCACAAGAGGGGGGAGATGACTCCACCCTGTGGACAGCCCTTAGCAGGGATTCCCGTGATGGAGGTGTCGCCTTGATAGACGGTCAGATTCCTATTTGATAGCATACTCAATGTCCAGTCAATAATGGTCTCTGGTATTCCTCGTCTGTGCATAGCGTTTTTTATAGTTGCATATGATGTGGTGTCAAATGCTCCTTCGATGTCCAGGAATACTCCCAGAGCGTAACCTTTCGCCGCTAACTGTGTCTCTATTGTGCTCACCAGGTGATGTAGGGCAGTGTCCGTAGATCTGCCCTCCCTATAGGCATACTGAGCATCAGCAAGCGGTTGAAGAGCTAGGTGGTTGTTTTTCAAGTAGCCGTCAACTAGTCTCTCCAGTGATTTCAGGAGAAAGGAGGTGAGGCTAATGGGTCTGTAGTCTTTGGCAAAGATGTGGCCGTTCCTGCCTGCCTTTGGAATGAACGTGACTCTTGCGCTGCTCCAGGCATGAGGGACGTGTCTGAGGGCTATGCTCGCTCTGAGTACCTTTGTTAGAGGGCCCAGCAGCTGGCTTAACCCTTTTTGTAGTAGGACTGGGTATATTCCATCCGGTCCAGGTGATTTGTAAGGGTCGAAGGTGCTCACGGCCCATTCTACTGCTTTTGGATTAACTATCTTGGCTGCAAGGGCCCACTCCCTGGGCTTGTGGAGCTTCTTGGAGTTCTCCCCTGCGGCAATTGGGTGTGAGGATTCCTGGAAGCCCGGAAAGTGTGTTTCCATTAGGAGCTTCAAGGTTTCCTTGGTGTCGCTTGTGTGTCCCCCCTCTGGTCGTTTAAGGCATCCCAGCTGGGGGCGGTTGTTAGAGCTGAGGATCTTGTTGAGCCTGGAGGCTTCGGAAGCTGTTTCCACGCTCTCACAAAAGTCCCTCCAGCTTCTTCGTTTGGCTTTAACAATGGCCTTGTTGTATTCGTTTCGGGCGTTTTTGTATTCCTCCCAAAGATGTTGCGAGTTAGTGTTGTGATTTCTCGCCCTATTGAAGCACCTTCTCCCCGTAAGCCTGAGCTTGGTCAGCTCTGGGTTCCACCATGGGACCTTTTTTGAGAGGTTTTTTTATTTCAAAGGGCAATTCTACTCGTAGGCGTCTATAACGGCATTAGACAGTGATAGTGCAGCTGTTTCTAGTTGCTCTTTGGTGTGGAATCGATTCGGAACCGTGGTGAGCTTGATAGCCAGGTCCCTATCGAATCCTTCCCAGTTGGTATTTCTAGGGTTGCGAGCCCACTGAATTTCCAATGAGTGCCGAAGCGTTAGATGGATCTGCCTATGGTCCGAGCCTGAGGGTTCATCTGAGACCCTCCAGTCTTGAACCAGGTCGGCCACTTCTTTTGTGCAGATCGTGATGTCCAGTACCTCCTGTCTTCTTGAGTCTATGAAGGTAGGTTCTGTTCCTCTGTTGAGGATGGTGAGTTCATTGCCTAGGATAAAGTCATGCAGGCTTACCCCCCTCGGGTTTATGTTGGAACTACCCCAGCACACGTGGTGGGAGTTCGCATCGCAACCCAGAAGGAGTTGGAGCCCGCGTTGTTTCGCATATGTCACTAGGTTGGTTATATCTTCTTGCGGTGGCAGGTCAGTGGAGTCATAAGGCATGTATGCTGACCCAATGAGTAGATCCACCGTTCTGTCTCCTGTGAAGTTGATTTTTGTTAAAACGACCGTTAGGTCATCGCCGCTGAGTTGTGGCAGAAAAGTGGCTGTGACGCCCTTAGTGACCACGCAGGTCCTGAGTTTCCGAGTCGGTTGGGCCTTATGAATGGAAGCATTAAATAGGTGTGTAATAAATATGTTGTGAATATATATCTTTTTCTTTACCTCTACATAAAGTGATTTTTGTATACGTCAGCTCGCAATCCAAATTACGTGACAAATCGAACATCTAGGTATAGGCGTAAGTATATTTGGGTTGTCAACTACAACGGGCGAACCCGTCACCTCAGGAAGTTTTAACGATAGTGATCGTTCTATCTGCCGTGAGGTGAGCGTAGATGACTTAAAGGCAATACAAATCTACCGTCTAGCTAAGCCAACATGCCTTTCAGAGGCCAACGCCCCCCCCCCCTTAGTCTACCAGTTTTGGAAGGATATCTCCATATGAAATTAACCATAAAGAAACCTCCAACCTCCCGACTGGTTACGGGTCCGAAGACTGGTATCGCGGACCAATGACATCTTTTCCCCGGCTATGAATTCAGGATCAGGTAGCTATTTGGTCATTTCAAGAGTGATTACCGACAGATCAACATACAACCCCGCTGCTTAGGAGACAGTATATTTTCATAGTCTCCAGACTCCTTCAGCTATTAGACAGAGTGCACAACCGATTGGCATCGCCTAACGGTGCACAAGCCGTCCAGTAGCGTCGGGAGGCAATCCCCCAGGAGAAACCGATCCACCAGCCGTTGGGCCTGAGATGCGAGAGTCTTACCCGGGGTAGCTTTCCACTTAATGAGGCTACTGAATAGGAGTTTAATTGTGCGTTGGACCGATCCGAGAACACAATGGATCTTATGGTCCAAGCTGCACAAAACTGACCCTACCCACGAAACCGTTCACTACCGAACGAAACAGCTCGCTACGCCAGAAATCTAATAGGAGTAAGCCTAGTTAGATTTCTGATGGGCCTCGGGTTGCATAGCACTGGACTGTACCAATTTGTAGCTGTATTTAAATAATTGAAATGTTATTTTTTCTCAGTGTAATCATAGTTGAATTACATGATATGAAATATGAAATAAATCTTGGTGACCGAGCACGTTAGCTATGGTAGTGTGGAGGAGATGTAATGAAAGTTATTTGCGACAGCGCTGAGATGCTACGCCGTGACTTAACGCTTCCTGTCTGTAAATGCTCTCAAACAGACTGAAACGCAATAAGCGCACAAAGCGGCCAGCCTGCGAATTGTAAAACGGGCCTAAAACCGATAGAATTGATTTCTCGGTGTTACGTATATCTTTAGAATTTACAAAACTTATTATGCAATAGAAACCCTATATTTTACCTACTGCCATTAATATTGAACTAAAGTCCGGCGATTAATCGCCCTTTGCTTGCCAAGTTTACCTGATCTCGAGTGAACTTGACGGGCAGTGGTCGCTAAGTATCCACGATAAATGTATAATAAAATACCGCTAACGCCAGGTAGAGACCGCGCAAGCGACCTCAAATTCGTGACCACTCTGGAGGATGGAGAAATCCGTCCAAATCAGGTAATAAGGGCGTACGGTCAGACCGCTGAGTTCCTTTCCCAATTTCTTGCTGTAAGGCATTGAATCTTACGGGATTGTTGGCGTAGTTAGTGTGTATAATGTGCTTGTTACTCTTCGTTCACTTCATGGACAGAAAATGATATGATTTCGTTATAGCTTTCTGGTGGCAGCTTCGCTCGTATTAGTTAACAACTCATAATGTGTCATTTGATTATGTATATCTGTACTTTGCAATTTATGACTTTGAAAATTAAAACTTGACGCTGCAAAAAAAAAAAAAAAACTTACAGAAAAATTTCAAAAGGCTTCAAATTTATTTTTACGGTTCTTTATATTTCTTATTCTGATATTTTTCTTATTCTATACTATTGATATATCTCTAACGATTGCAATAATTGTAAAGCAGAACCAAAGATATATTAAAATGTTTTTACTCGATAACATAAATCGGACTCCAGTATAAGATTTTAAACTTAGTTTTTTTATTTAGAATAGTCTCATATACAGTAGGGCGGTGTCGACTACAACGGACGAAACCGTCACCCCAGGCTGGTATAAAACCAATTCTTCACCCCAGTCTGGTATAGAACCAATTCTTACATAGTGATATGTAATCATTCTTTCAGCCGTGGGATGTGCGTAGAAGACTTAAAAACAAGACAATCTACTGTCTAGCTCGCCAGCAGGTCGTTAGACTCAGACGCCTTAAGTCGAGGCGCCAGTAAAGGTAACCAGCGGGCACCCTCCCCCCCTAACTACCAGTTTTGGTAGGATATCTCCGTCTGAAAGTAACCTTCAGTATCCTGAAGGTCCGTCCTCCCGACTTGTTACGGGTCCAAAGTCGTTTACGCGACCTTCACCTGTTGTATTACAGAGGTTTTTCAAATAGAATTTATCGCGGACCTGGGCGTTTTTTGCCCGTAGTGCCACACGGGATCGAGCGGCCCAAGGTCATTTCAAGAGTGGCATGACAATTTAACAGGTCCCCTCGCTGCCTAATCCTTTCCTTTAAACAATTCTTTCCTTCCACCAAAAATTTTCGGTATTATATTGAACCTATCTTCGGTTTCTATTTCCATGTAAAACAAACAGAGCAATGTGACCATTGACCATTGTGATAATGTCATTTCACAGAGAGTGACTGGTGTTATAACTCCTTGTTTGCTTCTGGTTTTTAATGGTTTTTATTTTATCATATTTAATTTTATTAATGAACAGAAAGAAATGTTGCGTATATACATTATAGAAATATATGTTGCTTAAATACATTATAGAAATCCAATGGTACACCATTTTATTGTAAAACAAATATGACAAATAAAAGAAAGAATTGGTTCTATATAAAATGTATAGATCAGTGTAAACAAAATGTAATAAAAACTAACATTTTTGATAAATAACATAAATTTATATTATTTTGGCAATATGAAATATTTACCATTCAACTCTTCAATAAAATCATTGTAATTTATTAAAATGCTAGCTAATATATTAGAAAGTTTATGGACGAGTTGAAATACAATATACAAAGTTCTAAAATTTTTGCCTAGTTTGTTTAAAATAATACTTAAATAAGTAAATGAATAGATTAATTTGTTTTTTATTATATTGTCTCGTCTCAGTTAAGATAAGTACTACAGAATGGGAGTTAATCTGGAAGGCAAAGCAAGAATTTTGTGGTATTTTAATGTGTCTGAGAGCGCATAACGAGTCCGTAAGAAATAAAAAGATATTTCCAAAATTTATAAAGAAAAGCAACTGTGTTATTTGCATACTTATTAACACGTCCATTGCGCAATGCGGTCTAAAAAGCCACATGCGTTATATTTCGCAGATGCGGCAGCCAGAATCGCATTCTTTCACGGGGGGCGACTATGCTCACATTTCTATGGGCATGACAGAGAGGAATATATAATATTGCTTCCCTTATGAAGTTATCCCAACCAAATGAAAGTCCATCAAAAATGGTATTGCAGCCAGCGTGTTAATATGTGGAAGCCGGTCCACACGATGCGGTGCGGCGCTGTACCGCTAAAATTTCGCCGTATGGGCGTACACACGTACAGTGCGCGGTGCGGCGCCGCAACGTTACTGCCACGCCGCAGTGGGCAAATAGCGTTGTAGTTAATTGTACGTAGAACTAGTGAAATGAGGTAGTCAATGCCAATATCTTCTTCGTTGGTACTCATTTTAAACACTTCGATTAAAAATTAACAAAAATACGTGACAACAAATAAATGTACCCTCCTTCGACTGCACTTAAAAACAGAGCGGTGCCGCTCCGGCGCATATCCCCGGTTTGCGTGCAGTGCGACGCTGGAAGGCACCGTGTGACATACCATGGATATTTGTATGTAGGACGCCACAGCGGCACCACTTAGACGCCGCGGGCAGCCGCGCCGCATCGTGTGGCCCGGCCCTAATCGCGAATTGAAATATCACGCAGAATAGCCCTCAGTAACTTAAATTTGTCTGTGTCTGTCAATCTTTTGCGTAATCCTTCAAATAACCGCCCTTTGCTCGCCAAGTTCACTGGATCTCGAGAGATCTTGACGGGCAAAGTGCTTCAAGGATCAGTGATAAATTTTATTTAAATTACCGCTAACGCCAGGTAGAGTATAGGTAACGAGTCCGTAAGATATAAAAGCTTATTATATTTCAACAGTTTATAAATGAAAGCAACTGTGTTATTTGTATATTTGGTAATGTGTAATCGCAAATTGAAAATATCACTATACGCTTGATTTGCATTTCAGAATAGCCCTCAATAACTGAAATTTAAACAAGAAGCGAATGGAAAATTTTAAATATCAAATAAGTATAAAAAGACGATTACAAAATTAAACGCTGAAATATAATTTTATTGATCAGCACCACCCCGATATATATGGGTCAACACCATCCCGAAAAACATCACTCTATAAGGTCACAAGTGTAGAAATATTACGAACAATATCACTTTAAAATGTTGACAGATGAATAATATCTGATTAAAATCTCACCTTATTAAGTTTCTGAATACTAAGAGAATTGGGTGAAATTTTGAGTTGTTTTATTACGTCGAGTATGAGGTTCTGTTCCAATGTTATTAGTTAGAGATTCTTGCGGCCTGGCACTTTAGTTACGCAATTTCAATGTTAAGAAATGCTAATAATTATGGAAAAGCTGATGATGAAATAGCTGGGCCAGGTCAACCGTTTTTCGTTACTGCTTCTGCACGGCAACGCACGACCACACTATTTAACCCCTTGAGTATGATACGACCAAATCTGGTTCTGAAACAATTATCCGTTGAGTATGATACGACCAGATCTGGTTCCGCGTTTTTTTCACTTCTTTGACGTTCTCATATTTATTCATAATTATCTAATTGTTTTACAAAATGATATTTCAATATTCTATATTCGAAATTTCAATGCAATCATTGTGCAGTTGTTCTTTTTATGATTGGTGTAGTAGTTTCGTAGTTATAGTACTTTAAGGTCGATGTCGCCGAAAATCCTGCAAAAGAGACAGATGCATCCATGAAAATACCCATTTACTCCAAGGGTTAAAGCTCACTTCACAAATCTCAGTTGAGGTACTATTGGAGACTCTTTCTTTGTATTGCCATCGTATTCGTTAGACCTTCCTCTTAACAGATTTCAACGTTTTTCGTATTTTAGATATCTTTTAACAAGGGAAAACATCAACTTCGCAGAGGCAATGCAAAAAAAACATGAAAATGGCTAAACCTTTTAGATAATTGCGGACAACATGTCGATTAATTAGATATATATTTGACATACCATTTTTTAGGTCTTAATCATTCTTTCTAGAATGGTAACTCCATAGGTTTGGACCTAATATTATACAACATTTTCAACCTTCCTGTAATAACTTGTGTGGGAAGTCGTATCGCTGTCGTCCTGCGCTCGATGTTACTCGTTAGCATGTTTCATGGACGCGTTCAAATAAGAAAATACGTTTTATAAATGTGCCTCTGTACGAAAAGTAACCAGAAATATTATTTTCCTTTTTTTAACTTTTATTTTGAAATAACATTTTTTTTTTTTATATCAAAGTTTTTACGATATTAGGACATTTTCGTACGTGAGATTATATACTTTATAAATGTTGAGAAGGAAGTAATCGAAAACCTTTTCGATATAGACTTTTATTACCAAGGGAACACTGAAACCCTGTGTTCTGAAACCTTGCGTCTGCTCATTTTAAGACCACAAAAGAACGCGAAAATATTTCTATTTTAAATAAAGTTTAAGCTGAGATAATACACCTAATATTTCAATATATTTTAAAGTTATTTAAATTTTCGACCTTAATTTGTACCTTTACTGCAATACTGTGCAACGCTTTATTTCAGAATTCAGTAAGCGGGCATGAATTTTCCCTAAATGGTTTATCCGATCGATTCAAATGTGTTCAAATGCCTCTTAAATTTAATATTACGAGCGATAGACATTTTACAATAGATGTGCCAGAGCGAAACGTCGCCTGAAGTGAAGCGAGCCTGAAAGCACCGAAGCTTATCCGTCTACTAAGAGGCTTCGGATGATATATTATAATTTTATTCTGTGCTATGAAATATGAGCATATTATAATATCGGTGTGAGACTCTAATGCACTTTATTTCCAATATCATATTTGACGATCGATATATGGCATGCTTTCTTTGCCGTAAGCTGTTGTCGAACATTTCACTTCACTATGTCATTGTTCATTAATTATCCCGCATTGAACTACCGTACTTGAGTTGTCAATTCCGCTTGTCTAGTACATTTTTTTAAAGTGAACATCTGAACCTAACTTTTGTACAGTACAGTATTGTACAGTATTGATTTATAATATATAAATAATAGCCTTTCCTTTTATATCTAAATAATAATAAATATTTTGTGTTAAATATTATCCTAATCTATCCGGAAAAAAATCCAGTAGAATATAATGCTCCAAACTACATTGAGAAACTTCATGAAAGTGAGGTTTCAAGTTTTAATAATTAATTTTATAATTAATACTTAATAATTTACTATTGTTTCCAATGTGAATGACGAAATAAATTTGAATTCTAACATCGAGAGTTAATTTTCATTAATTTTATTCATATGGCAGCACAACGTATTTGATTACTTAGCCTGCATTATTGCTTTGAGTGACTTGATCCGATAATACTAGAGCTGAGCAAACAATCAAAGGTCAATTGAGACAATGGAGTACCTACTACTATTACAGCTAAATTAATTCAAATTAATTACCGCAATATATTATTATTGCATATGTTGTATTCGAGCATAGTAATAAGCGAGTTTGTAGTTGCTGCACAATCACATTGTGGAAATTCTAAAAAGCGAGCAAAATAGTAGGTTTTATAATAATATAAATGTCATGATATGTATACTTCATAAGAAATTTAAAATTAAGTACAAATTATTATATTATGTGCAATTAAATAAACAAAAAGTAAATATATTAAAATGAATACTAAACACTACTGCCGTTGAAATAAGAGAACTATTGTATTTATAACAAGGTAGAAAGGACGAGTAAAGTATTGAACCTAACAACAAAATATGACTGATTTTAATAAATATCTTCTTTATATTTGATACATTGATGCAATGCATATTTCATTATGATAATGACATTTCATTGAAACCTCTAATAATTATATAAAATTTAATGCCCTCTATACTCATTTGTATGTACTCTTTCGAACTATCTTCTTACATTAGTACCATTTCTGGTCGCTTGATGTAATTTAGTGTTTATTAGTGTAAACAAAATTGATGAGAGCAATTTGACCCCCTTCCCATGTATTGAGCGATTTTTGCCCATAATCAACCATTATCCTGAAGGTCTAAGCTACTCAGAAATATATATTTCATTGAGGCATCCAATTTTCCGTTAGCTTCTGGAAACATTTGTAGTACTTTACTTGTAATTATTTTTATTACTGTTTTTAATGAAATATTTTTGGTTTATGTATTCATCTATATAGATACATGTATATATTTTTGGAATGTACTCATTCATTTCAAACTAAACATTATATATTTTTGATAATTTATTGATTTTTGGAGAGTTGGATATAGAGAAAATTAATTACTTGATATTTGGGCAGATAAAGTTTCTATGATACTCGGGATGACATAGCGATTATAAATGTACCACATACTTCTAAATCAGTTAGACTAGAGCGTTTATAAGTTATGGTGGGATAAAAAACGAAAAACATACAGAGATGGACCTTGAAGCTATTATACTAATTTTTTGTTGGGCATTCATGTAAAAAGAAGTGTTACGTGCATATAAATACTTCTATAAAGTTTTTCTTTGTAGCGCTATTGCAGAAATATTATGTAAGTAAGTAAAATATTACTTACTTATATAATAATAATTATCAGTCTGTTTCTTTTCACTACTGGATATGGGCCTCTCCCAAGGCTTGTCACGCTAACCAAAACTCTGTCATCGTCAGCGAAAAGGGATCTTCGCCGTTCCTAAGCCAATCGACGAGACAGCCCAGCTAGTCTAGAAAGAGTTCAATTTCGTGTGCCACCGCGACTAACGAGGAGCTCTCAAACATTTTCGGTTGTCGCTTGCAATAAAAACATCGGGTCGAATAGACCTCTTACCAGAATGTGTCGCTTTTTTGATAAATCGTGTAAAGGCTTAGACATATTTTATGACTCCATTAATTTAATAAAAGACTCGATCATATCTCCTACTTCTTAAGAGTTCACTAACTTCCTTCCTAATGTACGGTATTATATGATTATTATATTATTATTTTATTATAACATACTATTGTATTATATCATATTATGTATAATAAATATTATTATCCAATAACCCATACTTCTATTTTGCTATATCCAAATAACCATATATACAACTTATTTAATTATTACTTTTCTTACCCTTATATTATTATTAGCTTTATTTTTTTTCTCTCTCTACTATCAACGTGTTCATGTTATTTCTGTTGATTTGTAATGCAAGCATTGCAAACTATTCATAGGATAGTAAATTAGTTTCGTTTGAATATGTTTTTAAAATACTAGTTTTATATATTTACTATCTGTAAGTTTGCTATAAAATAAAATAAATAAATAAATAATCAGACGACCGGGCTAGAGCGCGTCCTACACTGGCCCGTATTCCGTTTCTCGCGGGCTAAACTAAGCTGGTGCTAGAAATTAAGAACTTAAGCACCTTCGTTATTTTGTGGGTATTACGTTTCATCAAAATTAAGAACCGGTCATAAATCTTAAAATTTCCGTTTTGTCTATGGCCGTTCTTAAGCAGGGTCCTAATTTTGACAGCTCGCCGCCCCGTCAGTAGCCCGATCGCTTGCCGCCGCGCCGTTTTGTGTTTGCGTGTCGATTCGCGCTTTCGTTTGTTTTGAAATAAAATGCCAAACAATAATAAGGATAATATGTCTAAACAATAATATACAGGGCGATTTATATACACGATTTTCATTGTAAGATATACATATAAATAAACGATTACTTACGATAATCTGCGCTCATCATCCCTTCTTCGATTTAAAAGCCAATGATAAGCAAATATCTTTGAAAATTGCAACACGAAAAGTCTTCTGAATCACAAGCAAAAACAAGTTACACGGCTGTCAGACGAAGGCTGATCGATTTTAGACCGTTCTTAGATGACCCCGAACAAGACCCATCCGACAGTTATAGAAACGGGATACTAAAAAGAGTCTCGACGGGTGCTTAACGTCAATTTAAGCACCTGATGATCTCTACATAAGCACGCGCCAGTTAGGACCTATAAAAGTTAATACCAAAACGTCACTTCAAATTTAAACGTCGTTTTAGTGCCTTTTTGACCCCAATTTAGGTACCTGCGAGAAACGGAATACGGGCCACTGGGTTTCCCCCGTGCGCTCAGTCTCCATTCGAGTATTTATACTTTCCTAAAGCATTGGTTTCCTGGAAAAGCGATGTCATTATCTAGCGGCCGTGATAGGACAGCTGTCTCGGTTGACCAAAGCTAGGGTTTCCTAGAAAGTGGTGCGACCGTATTCAATCATAGTTACTCAGTATTCACACTAGTGGTTAGTTCATTATTCACATATAATAATATATCTTATTCATTATTACATTACTTTATATTATGCACGGAAAATATTACTAAACTGTTTTAGTAAAAATGGCTGTTTAGCAAGTAAAATACCTATAACATGTTCATGACTATATAAATAGGTATAACTGGATTTTAATATAATATAATATAGGTAATCGACAATTCTATTATTTTTAAAATGAATCTGTTTTGTTTTTGCGACTGTATATTTCTAATTATTTTTCACAGCTGATTTTTGAAGTGTTATTCCGAGATTGTTTTACAAATTTTGCTTTAGCTGGGCTTGTTTGTTTGTTTGTTTATACCCTTTATTGTGAAATGTCACAATGGGCGGGTTTATTGTCATATGACAATCTCTTACAACCAACCCACACTCTTTTAATTTAATATTGTATTGTAACAAGGCTTCATGACTTTTGACAAAATCAATTAATTGTACGTCATTTTCGCTTGTCCAAGTCACGTTTCCAGTCACGTGCTATAGGCAATAAAACATGCCACAACAGTCACATCCGCATGCCACAACAGCCACAACAAGCCACAACTACTAAGACAGCCGTCACACAACTGACAGTACCGCTATTTGATATTACGGTGACACTCAACGCTCTCAAGGAAACTTGGATGCCTTGCGACATGATCTGCCCAGCCCCACTTCAGTCTGGCGATACGTTTCATTACTTATATCGTCCCCGTGCGCTTTCGTATCTTCATTGCGCATTCTGCGCCGAGACTGATGTCCAGCATTGCTCTCTCCATGGCCCTTTGGCATATTCTGAGACAAATGGTGCTGCTCTGCGTTAGAGGCACTGTTTAAGGCCGTACATTGATACTGGCAGCACGCATGGCTCTTAAAACTTTCCGCTTTAGGTTTTCCCTTATTAAAGTTTATTTAAGCGAACAACGCCTAAATATGCTTTAATACTAAAATATAATCAAATTCACCTAAAATAAAATTAATAAATTCTTTTCAGACTTTTAAAATGACCTTCCATGGGAATCAAATATCCCAAAAGACCACGAGTACAAATTAAATAAATACCATGATCTTGCAAATGCCGTAACCCGGAACGGCTTCACTGTTCACCTTCACGCGGTGGAAGTTGGCGCTCGTGGCCTGCCAGCTAAATCTCTATTTCACCTCTTTAAAGATCTTGGCCTTTCCAGAAAAATAATCAACTCTTTCTTAGAAAAATTATCTACAACTGCGATTTGCGCATCTCAAATTCTATGGCTTCGAAGGGGGAGTGAATGGGTGGTAAGGTGAACGCTCACATGTGGCAAGACAGCTGTCCTAAACCTACCACAGCCGGTTCGTAAGTCCGGAATCCACTGCTCACCCCCCAGAAGTGTAAAAAAATAGTATTATGATGGGCCCGACTCCGGTCGGTGAATTCCATGGCAGCTCCGTTTGTATTTATTTATATAATGTCTGAGGGATTGTAGCCCAAAATGTATACAGGGATTATGGCCTAAAATGTAATAGGCGCATAAATGAGTTTGATTGATGATCGATATAAATGCACTTTGGAAATGTACTCAAAAGTGCATAAAAACAAGATTATCTAATTGTCTTTTATATATACAGTATATTAAAAGTGGGTGTTTAATTACATACATTTGAGCGGTAGTGTACATTTATATAATCGTGTGAGTTACATTATTATGTCATATTTACTGTACCATTTGCACACGGTACCACGGGTATTTGCCTTTAGTAATAATATAAACAACTTCCTCTTTGCAAAGACGCGAGTACAATCCAAGCCTGGCTTTCTATGGTAGTCATATCATAGCTTCTAGCATAGTTACGTAGTATCAAAAAAACTCAATTTTGAGCAAACATAGTTACTGGGAAACAATCATTTACATATCCTTTAACGGTTTCATTTTTAAATTCGCCTTTTGAGCGTATCCCGCAATGCAAACTGTGTTATTCGTTTGAGATTCCTTTGTTTTCGGTTTTTGATGAACGTAATGTATGCGCATACATTCGTTCATAGCCCGGAAATTTCAGGCGTGCAGCGGAAGAAAAATATACCCGGCTGCGACAAATATTTAGGATGGGATGGGTTATGTTTGCGGCATGATATGTACCGCAGCGGGCCTGCTTAAATTTTAAACTATCATTTTTACAATACAAACAAATATACGACGCGCTGCAATTATAAATGTACTCTCGCAAGAAAATTATTATGTAAATTTTGATGGGTTAATTTGCGAGATTTTATATGAATTACAATCAGCTGGAAGAAAAATCTGCTGGAATAACGCTTGACTCCATCAAAAGTATACGCTGATACCACCAGAATCAGTATGTGTATTATAAATAGGATAGAAAACGAATTTACCGCGTGAAATTTGTAGCACCCGACGTTTCGGTGATGTTGCAACCGCCGTTGTCCAGGGTAGACGTTGTCTACAATTTTCACGCGGTAAATTCGTTTTCTATCCTATTTATAATGTCAAACAACCGCGATAGTCTTCGATTTCACAGTATGTGTATGCTAGATCGCACCGAAAATAATATAGGAATTTACGAAATATATAAAATTACGAAAATTTATTGGGAATTTACATACAAAAGACAGACACAAAACATATATTTAAAAGTCGCCTTTGCCTGGTTCTTTTTCTCGTTACCGTTTTTTTCTGAAAATAATATACACGTAGAAGAGGCTACTTTCCGATGTCTTTTGTTTTATTGAATAATATATATCCAGTTGTTAGATGTTAGGACATAATTAAATTATCGGCAATGAAATAGTAATAATAATTAATAATATATATTCAATTAAAAAGGCAAGCATATTGCCTTACCGAATTTATCACATTTCGCGAGGGTTTCCGTCGTTCAGAATGAAACTCGCGATCAATGTTCGAATTGCAGTTGTCGTTTATTTCGCTCAAAATGCCGAGTACAAAATGATTAAATTTTCTTACGCATTATTGCCTATACGTATATTATTTGCCGTGACGGCGGTCGCCTCGTCTCCCTCTCGCCTCGCGCCGTCTCCTTCACTCCGGCCGGTCGCTAGATATACACCTGCTCGGGACGCCACACATCAGTTGCCCACCGTCTGCGCCCGCGAGCTGACGTCCCTCGGGCGGCGCTTGAGCTTCAGTTGTGTCGTGTTTCGCACATTTAGTTTCGCACGTTTATCGTTTCTGGACGCCACTGGTCATTACCCTCCCCCGACCTACTTCGAGTAGCCACCGAATGAAAGGCTCTGGACTGGAAATTCGCCAGAAGTGATTCGTGTTTGCGCGTTAGTTTTTTCGTGTTTTTTGAGTTTACGCTGCGTCGCTGCGCCCTCAGTTGTTAACTTCCCCTTCGCCACCAGTCTTCGGACTGCCGTGGTATAAGATGAAAAGCTCTCTGCTGAGAAGTCGCTGCGATGTGGTTTTCGTTGTTTGTTTTCTTCGTGACGTTTGCGTGCAAAACACGGCGGATAGACTCGCGACGGTTTGTACTGTTCTCTTCCATTTATTTCGATGTTTGCTTTAGCTTCTCGTTGACGGCTTGTTTGTGATGATAAAATAAACGCCTCGTTGGGGGCACTTAAGACGTGTTTGATTATTGGGCGTTCGGGGTAGGTATTCCTAGTGATGGCATTGCACATCGCCATCTCCTTATTTCCGGTGTTGCCATTGCACCTCGGCGATACCATTTCCTGCCGCCTTCGGGTGGAGTCTTCTTCCGGTCCTTTCCTTTTATAGTATTTTGAGTAGGTGGGTTTTGTGTATGTTTGTTGCTCCGCGACAAACTAGTACCTCAACTTATACTTCTACGTTATCATGAACCTTTAACTGCCCTACCTTTGGGTTATTATTCAAAAAGGTAAGTCAATCCTTGTTTTTTTCATTACATTTCTCAATGAACATATTTGTATAAAATACACCATCCAAATTATATAGCGATTTTTATACTCGGTTTTTATGTAGCGGTTTTATATAAATTTGTACATGTATATTTTTTATCTATTTTATATAAATTTGTCTATATGATAATATAGCGGAAGTATCACGTACATTCGTATAGGTAGGGTGGTTGATTAGCCTGTTATGTGATGTGCCTGTCAGCTCCGATGCGCGACTGAAATGCTATTGTCATTGAGTATACTCGTACAATAGGCAAAAGGGGTAAATAAACGTATGTCTTATAATACTGAAAGCATGTATATACTTTTATTCGTATAAAATTACTTGCTTGCTGATTGATTTATTGACTGATTGATTGATTGTTTGTTTGTTTGACCGACTGATTGATTGTTTGAATAATTGATTGATTGAAAGTGTATTATTATGATCCACCAGCTTAAGGTGGTGCAGCGTAACATGGAGCGAGTCATGCTCGACATATCGTTGCGCGATCGAGTCCGAAACGAGCTCATCAGACAGCGCACGAAGGTCGTCGACGTGGGTCAAAGAGTGGCCAAGCTGAAATGGGCTTGGGCCGGCCACGTGGCCCGACGACACGACGAACGGTGGAGCAAGCGCGTTTTGGAGTGCAGACCCCGGCTAGGCAGAAGAAGTGTGGGCAGACCACCGGCCCGATGGTCCGATAGTCCTTAGGCAACAATGATGTCGTTGACAGTTGACATGTCGATGCAGAAAATGAAAGTGACGCGGGAAATTTCTGTGCCATAATTTATCACAACATGCCACGTTATCGAGTCTCATATTTAAAATAAGTTATTGGTCACTAAAAAGGTTAATTATAAACTCTGTTGCAGAAAAAACGCCAGAAAATCCGTGGAGGAAAACCAATAAGCTGGTAAGGGGAGAGCGTCACTGTTGTTTTGCCTAGAGTAAATTTATTCAAATTGATTTTAATTATATACGTGACATGAGCGAGGGACCCAGACCTCGCCTGTCTGGTCCTGAATCGGTGATAAACTGTATAGGGTACGGAGCGAAGCTCAGCTGTTTACAAAGAATGTGGAGAGAAACTCCGGCCAGTTAGCACTGCCTGTCCTGGGAGCTACAGGGCCCTTGTTGAGTTGGCCACGAGACCCAATCATTTCAGGGTTGGTCACACTCATGGGTCAACACCCATCCGGCGGCCTCCACGCATAAAGTGCGAGCCCGGATAGGACTCTGGTCTTAGGGCTACTTTCCCCTAGGAATCAACCTTCTGGCGCTCCTGGACGGTCTGCGCACCGTGCGGCGTAAGACAATCGATTGTGCACTCTGACTAACAGTCGGGGAAGTCTGGAAGCAGTACTGTTTCCTATAGAGCGGGAGTGGTTGCAGACCTTATGGCGACTGCTCTTAAATCGACCATCGGCTACCCAATCCTGGGTGAAAAGCCGAGCAAAGGATGCCGTGGTTCGCGATAGAGTCGGTTACACCGTTTCATCGCTTCGTAAGGGAGAGGACCGCGCAAGCGACCTCGAACTCGCAACCAATCGAGAGACCGGAGTAATCTGGTCGCAATTGGAAGTAAGCGCGTGAGTGTGAGCCCGCTGGGTAACATACCTGGTTATCTCGCGGTTAAGGCGTTGGCCTCTTACGGGCATGTGGCGGAACCTGACAGTGGACTGTTTTGTCCAAGTCTTTTGCCCTCACTTCACGGGAGATAGAACAACTAATCGTTAAAACTTCCTGATGTGACGGCCGTTGTAGTTGACAACTCTATTTGTCCTGTGCGATACAAGAGGACGCCAGGTAGCGGCCGAGGAAGAGTTTATGATGATGATGATGTGCATGAGACGAAGCGCTAAAGGCATTTACTAGTGAATATAATATCGGCTGAATTTACGCCTGATTTAATCTAAAAAGATGTTGTTTTTAAATCAATGATGTATACCTACAATGAATACAATAAATTAGGAACGGAATTTATTTTAATCAAAGTTAAAGTCTTCGTGAGCTATTAGATGTTGATTAGCAAATACTTTGGCCGAGGCAATCGGCGCGTCAAGTCAGTTCTGGTCGTAACTAAAGAAGTTACTAATATAGTATAGGCCTGGTTAACTTTTAAATATTGACATTTTGGGATACAGTTCTCCATCGTTTTAATGTGGAGCCGCTGTGTCACTAATCTCTCAAATCTAGCATAATTTAAGGACATTTTCTCTACGTCAGAAGTCAGTATATTTTATTACCTTACCAACCCACTAACGGACAAGGAGGGAAAATGTTGTGAACACGCATTTTTTTGTAGCTGATGACGGAAATATCCATTTTGAGCTTGAGACGATTAAGACCATATCCAGATTGAAGTCGGTGTGTGTCTGTGTGTCTGTGTCTATGTATTCCTCTACGATAGCGCCAGTACGTTTTACCCGATTAAGCTGAAATTTGGTATTCAGGCATTATTTTATCATGGCAAGAGTTGACACATTGTGATTGAAATCCGTCAGCTAGGAGGCGTTTTAGTCATATATCATACTCGAAATATCGAACTTAATTCAAAATCACATTGTGTAATGAAATAGAAATAGAAATAGAAATATTTTTATTGTCCGAAATTGTGGTGGTACATTTATGGTGATAATGCGTAAAACTATGTATCTCACAATTACCTGTTATTAAAACAGATTGACAAATTTACTTATCTGCTAAATTGACTTATCTGCTAATTATAATATCTTATTAAAAATGCAATTATTTCACTGGTTTAACATGAAAAAAAATTTAAACAGACCGGATAAGTAGAGCTAACAATAGAAGACAATTAGAAAAAATAATTCACCAATAATATAAAAAATAAAGAAAAAATCAAAAATCAAGGAATAATCAAAATTCCGCCTATAAATACGAAATGTATATAATTTAAAATGTAACAGTAGAAAACAATTAATAAAAAATAATTCATCAATAATATAAAAAATAATGAAAAAAATCAAAATCAAGGAATAATCAAAAATCCGCCTATAAATACGAAATGTATATAATTGAAAATTTGTAATCTTTCTAATTGAATTAATTTAAAAACAAAATGAAAATGCATGCCTACAATATAATAATAATAATGTTAATTTTAATATCTCGTATACAAGCTGCACTAATAATATTTAAATTCCACCATATATCTTAATCTAATATTGGCGCCAAGTCGCCGATGCTAACGGAGAAATAAACAGCGCTGCTTGAATTGTCGTAATGGGACCCAGCCGAGTTCGACCGAAAGAGGGCGTTCCTCGATTTCAATTATGAAATCCATATTTAGAACAAAACAGTCTTTGTTACTCGACAGAAAGTCTTGGGGTGACACAGACAATTTTTTTTTTGTGTGTAGAAATGTATAATTTCTCTCTCCGTTGTGTTCAATTTGAGCATTGTTTGTTGGTTGCGTTGTATAGTTATATTGTTATATGCTGTATAGTTATATGTCAGTATATTATGATTACAAGTATACATATATAATTTACGGACATCAAGCACTTGAAAGTCCGTAAAGGGACGTTTAGTTGGGAAGCAATATAGTTTCTTTCTCTTAATCACTCTGAAAAAACCGAAAGTAAACAATTTTTTGAGACTGAACATAGCATATCATTTTTAGCACGGTGAGACTCAATATATCACATATTCTTAAACAAATGAATTATTATTCTTAATCCATACTGACTAAAACTAAAATGTTCTCACATTCTCTGCATTTTGTCAAATCGTCAATAAAAAATATCTAAAATATTTATTTTGTTATATTTGGATTGAAAATATTTCATTATTTACAATATAAGTACTTTGAAAGTTGACATCTTATATTACTAAAATTTATCATATTCCTTCCTATACTTTCCCATCTTATATTTGCACAACATATAAACCAGTAAAGACAAGTCTGCTTTGTCTTGAAAAGTCTGCAAAGCTGCATAAAAAGTAGCTGTTCCATCCCAAGACGCCCAGATCTCATCCGCTGCAAATCATTAAAGCTTATTTCCCGTGGGATGAGTTGGGATGATAGAGTAACCAAGGCATGCCAGTCTTCTTGTAACTTCAGTGGTTGGCCTTATGTATTTGTTATTCAGTGTTAAATTAACTCTTTCGTGGTCTCTGGCTCTAGTTTCAGCATAAAATAAGAATCGTTGCCTTTTTGATATTTTCTGTATAATTTAATAATTGATTTATTTAAATATGTAATTTAACAATTTATTTACAATTCATTTGTATCACTAATATTCATATCATTAAACAATGATTTATGTTATTAAATTATATTATGTTTCCATATAGTATATATAGTATACATCAACTACATAATAACCTAGATAATAATCAATGACTTGATAATATAGAAATCACTTCTGCAAAGAGTGCCTTAAATTAAGGAAATGGTTGGTAAGATTAATATGTAAATAGTTTGTAATGTGAATCAAAAATAATTTGAAGAGGAATTGGTAATAAAGTAATATGACAGAAAGTATATTGATAATTTGTCTGAAAAAGTGTTATTGACCTTGAAATCAGTTTGCTTCAGATTTTAGTTAACGAGAAAGAAATAAATCTGAAGGGTAAGTATAAAAAATGCTTTTCCTGGGTAACGATGGTTGAAACAAGCAAGTTGTTGATTAATTTTAACTCAGTTTTTAACAGAGTTATATATAATCAACCGTAATTGAAAATATTATAATTCCAAAAAAAAATGATGTGTCAGAATTCACAAGATGTGGATGTGTCAGAATTCACAGTTGATCGAATGACTTGAATAAATACGTTCCAATTCTAATATGTCACGAGTTCATAAAAGAAATCGGGTGCAAATCCGAGCGAGGCGCTGTGGTTACCACGTTCGCTGTCGTTGATAGAACTATAGACGTTCGCATTATGGCAAGCCTATACCTGCCAACAATGAAAACTTCTGAAAATGGCATACTTCTGGATACATGCTGAGCTGATTTATGTATTGATATGCATCTACTTGATTTCAGATGGGCTTTTGCTCGTATTTTAAAGCGGACATTATACATTTTATTTTATTTATTTGATTATGGACAGGTCATCGCTCCCTAAAATTTATTAATTACTATAATTTGTATATATTGTATAGTAAATCTAATCGAAAGCTACAATTTTAGATCTATTCCAGTATGGTAGCTGTTTAGAATATCGAGGTGTACTTGTTTATTTATCCTCGATAACACAAAAATAATCGTGTCAGCGATTACCCACACTTTCGCGACAGCGGATTAATAGTCAAGTAACACGGTGTTATGCACCGATTAAAATGATACTAAAAACGTTCCCGACCTATAGTTTCTTTGTTATTCGATAGGTTTTTGTCATCCTGAATCATTACATCATCATTTTTTAGTCTAGAAGTATTTAAGTCAAAATAATAGACAATTTTTAAAATTTACTATTAAGGAATAATAAAAATAGTGAATGGTATGTTTAAATATGTACGTGACAAAGTGCGTTGACGAAAAGCTAGGGTAGACACAACAAACTAAAAAGAAATAGAATAACAAGATACAAAAAATATGTAGGTACGTGACAAAGTGCGTTGACGAAATGCTAGGGTAAACACACCAAACTAAAAAGAAATAGAAAAAACAAGATACAAAAAATATCGTATACCTCTTTAGAATAAGAATCCGTTCGTAAGGTGCGATCCTATATGCTACATCGTATTTTTATTATATCTGATCATTTTATTATATCTATTTCCTGCTTGATCTTCTTTCGCGCTCTCAAACCGCCATCATAAAGATATGCCCCATCGCAAGCTAGTCACCAGTGAACGCCCAAATGCGACGTGAAGCCCACATTGACGTCGCCGTAAAATCGCCCTTTTTCAAATAGCTCCTTCTCAGCAGTGGAATCATGAAAACAATGTCAGATGAGTTGCCGAGACATCCTGATATACTGCGATAAATTCTAATACACTCCGGAATGGTTTGTGTAAATTACATAAAAATTTAGATCACATTGCTTCCAGTGCTATCACCATTTTTAGGTCAGTGCAGTTTTAGATACTGACAAATTCGATTTTTAGTCACCCACAGTTTGGACTGTTCAATTTCCGGCCGTTCCTAAGTTAGCTCCGAAACAGCTATATTTTATCCTCTTCTGCCATGCCAGTGTAGAAATTGAAAACTAACACCTTCCTAAGATTTTCTTAACCTCATCTTTAGAGCCTAATAAACTCTGTATATGTATAAGTTTCGAGAGACTTTCTATATACGAGTATATAAATAGAATACCGAAACGTCAGGTTAAATTAGGCTCCGTTTTAGCGCTTGTTTAGACCCTGAATTACTCACGAAATGGAAACGGAATACGGGCCATTATCAGTATATATATGATTAATTACCTGAGGCGATGCTAAAAACAGCATACGGCATTCCTGCATTCAGGCGTTCCAGAGTAAACCGTCATCAATTACCATGAACCACTTTGATATTCAGTCATATTATGCGGTATACAACGTAAAATTAGCTTTCTGCCGCCTAACTCATCGTGTTGAATTATTTTAATACCAGGCATTCCAATGTTCAGATATTACCAAATCTCAACAAAATGCTTTTGAATAACGGATTGCTGGTAGAGTGCCGAACAATAACGTGCGAGCTGCATGAAGGTGCTATCGGCTGTGACCTTGATAATTATGCATTCATTTGCCCTATGGTTATCGTCCTATTCTCTGATGTAACTGCAAGTATTAATTAGTAAGATTGGGAATTTCGAATTTTGGCCGGGTTTACCCATACATATACTCCTCCTTGCGCGGCGTGATCTTTTCAGCCTTGTTAATCATATAATAATCATTCAAAAAATAAGGTCAACTTTTCTCATTGCTGCCGGAAAGTCTTGAATACAACCACTTTATACGATGTTAACCCTCCATCAGGCGCACCTCAGTTACACCTCAGTTGGGCCACCTGAATTAGGGCACAATGTGCCTGGCTGGCAAAAGCTTGAACATGGTTGATATTAACCAACTGCATTAATGCCAGCTTTTCAAAGTAAGCACTGTACTAAATATGAATGTGTACTAAGCAAATAAGTGAAATCGGATGTTTCGTACTAGTCAAAACTTTCTAGCGTGGCAACATGGCAAGCGACACAGCCGAACACGACCAAAAAGCGACAGAGGACTAGGCCGAACGCCGCCACACACGTCAACCTCTCATTCGATTGGAGCGGGCGGTCGATATCACCGCTGCCGTAATTTCTGTTTTATATATTATATTTCGCTCGCGTGCGCGTACTATTGTATTGAAAATGACAGTAAATTTTGCAACCACTAAAACAAGGAGTTTATTCTCAAACCCTGCAATCGTCACCAGCGACAGTTAGAAATTGTCCTAGTAGACCGCATATCAACACAACTATTAATGTATAAAAAACTAAAACATTAAAAAAAATGGAGACGAAAACATTTTTTTTTAAACATTAAAATCAGGTTAAATCATTTATTGAAAGAGACACTTAAATATAATTATAGTTAGCTTCGTTATATCATTAAAAAATATATGTAATAAATTTGAAGTAGGTACGCACCTTATAAAGTATGATTAGATTGGGCACAATAAACCTGACAGGCCATGGACGATGCTGCTACTCTCCACGGCTTCGGGTAAGAATCTGAGTAGGGAGGTTCAATGCGCCGCCTCGATACAGAAAGGTACAGGGAGGGGCGTAATCAGACAGGCGTAATCCATATCAGTCCAGCTTCCGTCCTGGCCATAGCAGTACATTCTGCCCTTGTCGAAGTCACTGATGAGCCATGTAAATCTATGGACCCGAGAAAACTTACTTTGCTTATTGTCTTATACTGCAGCACCTTCATCTCTCTGACTTGCTTGTTGCGCGGCTACAAACTCTTAACTGTTCGCAAATCCTTATTTATTGATTCAACTCCTATCTCAGAGCCAGACAACAGCGTATAAAAGTGGGCAATACATCATCCGAATGGGTTAATCTAAAGGCTCTAGCTTCGCATGGTACAGTTCTGTCCCTGAGTCTTTTATCAAGTTTTATAAATTCCATCTCCAACCAAGTTCGTGGACATACTCATCATGTAGATGATATTCAAATATATAATCATTTCTCTTCTGAAAATGTCATTTCTATTATAAACTCCGATCTACAAGCCATTTGTTAATGGTGTGCTCTTATGGGTCAACAAGTCATGTCATCGAAATATCAGTATATACTCATTGGAGGTCGTAAATTGCTCTCCAGAATAAATGTAAATTACCTTCCGCTTTTAAACTAAACAATATCGCCATACCCTTGTAGCAAAGAGTAAAAGATCTTAGTCCAACTGCCGCTGGACATATCTCCTGGTGACCACACGTAGACGAGGTAAGTCGCAAAATATTCACTAGTTTTCATTCTTTGCAAACGCTAAGAATATTTCTTCCTATGGACAGAAACGTCTTTGACACAGTATCTTCTCTTACCTTTCTTTGACTATGCAGATGTGGCTTATCTCGATTTATCAGAGGAACTACTCAACAAACTTGAACGTTTGCAAAATGTATGCATACGCTTCATCTCCGGTCTATGTTAGTATGCCTACGTAATATTTTGGTCAGCCTCTAAAAATTTACACAAAATTCCGTGTCATAATACTGTTTTCTATTCCTACTCTTTCTGTTTTCATTGTGAAAGGCTCTAAAAGGATCTCTTGGCAAAGGATCTATAGGAAACTCGCCTTCTTTGCCATCATTTAGGACACAAAGTTACTGCTTTTCTAAGTAGTAACTAGTTCCTCCCTTTCCCTTTTCTTCCCCTCGCAATTTCCTCTCCTCGGGCATTCTTAGTTTTAAATACCTACACTAGTAAATATTTTAGGCAGACGAACTTAATATTATTTATTTTAACAATTCCCACATGTACCCATGTGATTAGGTGAGTAGTAAATTATTGCTAGGTGGTAATAAAATGTTTGTATTCTTATTTTTAGGTGCAAATCAATATATGCCATTATTATAATTATTAATCAACCTGGGTAAAATAGGAGAATACATTATTCAATTTCGGGTTATTTGGTCATCTGCGGAATGAAGAGAAATGCTTCCTAGAGTTTCATAAAAATCATTCCCGAAGGTGTAAAACAATAAAGTGTATTAGAATCTTAGTAGTAGAAGACGATCACAATTTACACTACGAAAAGCTTCAAGTTTTCATGCTTAGTTCGACATTGTTTCTAATAAGAGACAGACGTTACTTTCCTACAAGAAGGTACATTATATTCTTAGACTTCATTCGGTTTGCATTACTGGATAATGTTTACCATTCAAAGGACACGTTATTTGCAATGTTCGAAGCGTGTATTATGTTTTCTAACGATTGCAATATCTTGACTTATCAAAAATATAATAGAACTTTTAATTATTAGATACTTTGTATTTGCATAAGTTGTGTGTTGCTATTAATAATTTTATAATTACTAGTAATATTTATAGTTTCACTGAGCGTACGGAGTCGCGAAAAAAATCGACATAAGGTGATCCGGGGTTACTAAAAGAAAACGTGTGTGTCAAGCCAAGACTTTCCCAGCAAGTAGACAAGACCCCTCTCCTCCCCCCCCCCTCCCCCGACCCCACCCCCCTGCAAACCATCCTGCAACCCCACCCCCATTGATATTGGTTTAGATTTAAATGGCGAATGTATTTCTAATATTTTTGTAGTACCTATTACTAATATTTTGTAGTATTTCTAGTATTTCTAATATTTTTCTAATATTTTGATAGTACTTTAGTATTATTTTGTATATTATATATATAGCGTTTTCCGCGTTATTAAAAAGGTATTTTTCCAAAATTATGTGATATTTTCTTAAATATGGCGAAATTTATAAATTAATTGTGTCGCTTGTAAATGAGATATTCCAACCAACATTTTACAATATGGTAACGGCCTAAGAAGATATCTATGTACCGAATTTCAAGTCTTTAAATGCAATATTTTGAGATTAAAGTATGCAAATTTCGCCCTTTGATGGACTGATTTCAACTACAAACTTTTCAACTATTGACATTCCCAAATGATGCCTGCATTGTATAAATAATTTAGCTCAATCGAATGAAGCGTTTAGACCCTATCGTGGACACACAGAGTCAGAGACATACAGATGTTACACTACAATACTTTCTCTCTGCCTGGAAAGTAAAACTACGCGCTTTGGCGTGTCACCTCTCAGGTTTTAGAGAAAAGCTTGGAATGATTTGACAAAAAACGTTCTAAAAGAGCCATTTACATGCAATGATTTTTGAAATTATACTGGAGGGTCCAGCAGTAACTAAGGTTTGCTTTAAGAATTAGTACCATATATGTAACCTCACAAAATTATATAGAGAGCTATTTATACTAATAATATTTCTCCTTGCATTTTCGTCAAATATTAACGCCATTTGTTGGAGCATGGCTTAAACCCGCCTTTAGCCGAGAAACAAACCGCGCCTCCTAAGGCTGTTGCGCTCAAACCCAACAGGGTTTGACCACCGGCCGAGAGAGGGCGCTCGTCGTTTTTATTTAAGAAATAAATATTCAGAAGAAATCAGTCCTTGGATACATGGCTGGAATGTCTTGGGGTGATAGAAGGTGTGGTTTTTTGGATATATCGTTTGGTTTTCTTATTTCTTTTAATATTATACAGAAAACTATTACCGTTCCTTGGTTTAAACCATCCCTCACGGCGGCACAAAGCATATTCTTGTTGCGCGCACATCCATTCGAGTTATTTCAAAGTTGCATCCCTCCGTTCGGATGTAGTTATTTATTAGATGGGAGCTCGCGGTCTGCATGCATCGCCTCGATATATCTTACCATGCTTCTATGCTATCTATATTCCGGTAGCCATACTCGCATTTTCGTTCTCATATTTATGACCTCCTTCCTAACGGCTCTACATTGCATTGATGCCATACGACACGTTGTCACATGACAGCTGAACGAAATAGGTACAATGTAATTTCGATGCATATAATATTATCCAATTGCATACATGTGGATATATGATTAATATGTTATTTGGGGTTGAATGACAAAGGCAGTCCTTTTGAATTCAAGCCGTCTATCCCAGGAAAAAGCTAGATAAGGTTATATATCAAAATAATGCTTTATTATGCAAAGTACCTACATAGCGTTTCCGTATATTAAAATAGAAGAGTAGCTTTTATTATTTGCAACAGAATATTCTATACTGCTCTAGAATGTTCCGAAATAATGCGGGGGGGGGGGGATTATCATGCTCTTTTTTTTCAAGAATAGGCCTTTTTCAATTCAGTTTCAGGTATTTAATCGCCTTTCAGGTATTTCAGGCCTTATAATTGGTTTCAAATGACATCTTGGTATGCCACTTTCACCACTGTCACCACTAAATTTACCACTTTTTCAGCTGGCTTCGGAAGCTGTTAGTTTTTTTTTGATGTATTGGTTGTAACGTTACCCGATTAAGAAAAGCCTGTTGTTAGGTCATGGGAAAATATCTTTCATGGAATTTAGGATCGCCGTTTATTTTAAGTTTATATACCCTTTTAGCATCTTGTTTTTCCTTTCGTTTTGATTTTAATACGTCTGTTCGAGCTTTTCTCGGAACGTCACCGGTATTTTCCCTTCAGCTCCCTTCTCCTGTATTTCGTGCGCGTCCGTCTTTCCTTGCAAGGTCCTTCACGTGATGCACTCCTCTGCTGCGACCGCTTTCATTTAGTCGTCTGGCAATTTTTGCCGCGAATCCGACTAGGGGTGTGCGTTGTTGTATCGCATGATGCGATTATGGCAAAGGTTGGAAGTCAAGATAATTCGTTTATGTGCCGATTAAATTGTGGCGAAGTGTAAGGGGAATTATATCGGAGTTTTACTATTATATTTTAAGGAAGTAAATTCCCGTGACGAGTAGTTCGTCACATGGTTTAAAGTCTATTGCTTCTTCTAGCATCACAGTAATTCTTCTAGTTATCTCTCGCAGTTCGCTTTATCTCGATACTGATAAAACAACACTTCATTAAAAAAACGTCATTGTACCGACTGCGAAAGGAACGGCGAGCTCATAAAAGTACTTTAAGCAACACACTGCGGCCGCGGCTGAGGATTTACCTACATATTTGACTAGCCAATCGGCTGCGTGTCGCCCTGTGATTTATTTTTATATACTTATCTATAATTTTACTAATGATGTAACGTTTAAAAATTCAGTAATGTGATTCAATCTTGTTATTTATTTCGTAATGTAATATTTAACTAGCCCACACGAAAAATCTAATGTAGTTTAATTGATAACATAAACTTCTGACATTAAATGTGCTGTGTTATTGAATATTTTAAACGATATTTAATAATACTCCTTGTAGAATATCTCAGTCTCAAATCACATGCCCCACGCGAGGAAACCCCTTTAGTAAGCTGGATAGAGACTGATAATAGGCGTGTCTCTCAAATTAATTTGAGAATGAATTCTACGGAAACTAATTTTACTGGGACTATATGCAATATTATATAATAATTATGGGTACACTATTCAATAACTATACAGTAAAAATATTCATTTATGATTATGAAAATGAAAATCATTTTAAACAAGTTTGAAGTAAGATGTGTTGGGTTATGTCTTACTGTGGACAGTGGAATCAATATATATGCATTACTACTTTCAGCCCCCTATCTGCTAGCCAAGCCGCAAATAACTCTAGGCAAATGATTCCATATTGTACGAAATATCTGCTCTGAAAAACTAGTAAAGAACGTAGACTCGACGCCCGTATCGAAGCCCATGGAAATATACGAAGCATAATTAAGGAATTGTACCATCTGAAATTATTCTTTTTAACGCTTTGAGGAAACCCGGATTTCCTATATATTACAGAGAAATAAATACAAGTATTTAGTAATTAGCGCAGTTGCTCATTTACTACATCGCTGTAAGCCAAATCAGACACCATTGGGGAACATGGCAGCACAATGATCTACGCTAAAAACAAAAACGTCGGAGGAAAGGTTGATTTGTCACATCAAAGACATCCATTTTGAAGCAGTAGTAATAAAAATAATTAACTTAAATGTTGTTTTTATTTTATTCGCGTGTATCATTCGGGTAGACCCTTTAAAAGTTTTATTGAAAAACTTCATACTATTTCTTTTTTAAAAATCAAAAATAGACACGTATGTATTTTCAAGATATCCATCCAGGCGTATCTGCTTAAAATCAACGTGTATGCATTGCGTATAACGACATTTTAAAATACTTCGAATAACATCTCACTTAACAATGTAATTTAATGTGTTTTGTTTTTTTGTCAATTGTTTTATAGGTAGTATGGCCGCCGTAGATGTTGATAATCGAGGAAACGTCGGTGCGATGAACCAGATTCCTTATTATTGTTGTCTTTGTACCTCGACGTAATACAGAGTAGAAAATACACAGTGTAAATATTTAAACCGTTTTAATAATATATATACTTCTCGCAAATATGTATGTTGATAGAAGTGTAGTTAATAATAAAATAGCTTTCTTT
The DNA here is from genome assembly GCA_944548615.1 of Micropterix aruncella. Taxonomy (NCBI): domain Eukaryota; kingdom Metazoa; phylum Arthropoda; class Insecta; order Lepidoptera; family Micropterigidae; genus Micropterix; species Micropterix aruncella. Next base: position 741,510 of record OX155961.1, on the reverse strand, counting down.
TTATATCCGTTACACCATAAGAATATTTCAACGTCATAAACATTTTGACGTCAACACTAATACTTAGAAATAAATACTGTGTGAAATTATTAAATTTGCATTAATAAAATACTAGGAATAACAATTTCGTTTCCCGTTTGTAAATACAGTTGTTATTCATGCTAAGAAGAATATATTGTCATTTAGTATTATTTGAATCGTTACTGATATTTCTCTAGAGTTTTAATATTGTTTTTTTTGTTTATTGGAATAATTTTGTGGTAAAGCTGTATTTCATTCTTTTTTTAATTAAATAAATAATTTAAGAAAAATGTTATGTTATTTTTATGTCATTCCTACGCAATTATAAATTTGTAATGAAAATAAATAAACACATATTACTACGACTATGAAACGTTCTGCAGGCTTTCAATTTGCGTGTTGCCTGCCTAACGCGTGTGGTACCTTTTCGAGGATTGGTTCTCTAGGGCCATTAAAATGCATGTCGGTAGGTACACACATGCCTGATTCCAACTACGCTACGTAACGATGGCCGTTGTTATACCGATGACGTTAAATTGGGTCTGTCTAGGCGCGGGCGGGGAAAAGCGGTCTGCGCGACAAAACTCGCTCTTTAGTAAGCTCGCTCTTTCGTGATGCAGAGGCATTACGCCTGTGCACATTGCTTACACGAGCGATTTCCTTCTTTTTACAAAGACTTAATTTTTCGTTTTTGTTGTCCTGAATTTGACAGCGTCATAACCGCGGACATTTCTTTCTTTTCAAGGTATTATTAGGGTTGCAAGAAAAATAATAAATTGAAAGTTGGGAATAATTATAATATTTCGTTATTGTTAAAAAAGGAACAAAATGTATATTATTTTAAATTAACCCCTCAGGCCCCGATTGGCCGATATAGGCCACAACACGATTCAGCGTGACGGCCCCGTTTTTATTTTATTTTATTTTAATTTATTTTATTTTATTATATTTTATTATGTTAATATGTTTCATTTTAATTATGGGTACAGTGGTCTGGCAGTAATTAAAGTTATGGTGTCGTAATTCAATTTTTTTACTAATTTTTCCTAATTTTTTTTGGGACAGCAACTTGTCAATCGGCTGAGGGGCCGAGGCTTGAAGGGTTAAAATAGTTTTCGCTTCATAAATTCTGCCGGATATTTGTTAATGACATCAGGTATAATGGCGGTTGGTAGCGCAGAAAAAAATATAGACAGAAATACATTTAGTTTATGGAAACGACGCCGAAAGGAACTATCTAATAGTAAAAATACGTTTATAAAAACAATCTATTATTAAAATTCTCTGTCCCGAGCCAATCCTGTTTAGCAGCAGCCATGTCATAGTGGAACTTAGAACGGGCTATCATAATGGAATGCTATACAGATGTTCGTGTTTGTACTGTTGACCGTTAAGGAGTCCCCTTAGGGAAGCCAACCTTGGGTGCACCAACATTGCGGTGAAACTTAGAACGTGCTATCATATTTGAATGCGTATACAAAATTTCGTTTCTGTGCTGTCGACCGTCGTGGAGTACCCTCCTTGGAAGCCATGTTACAGGTGCAGCAGCCTTGTCGCGGTTAAACTTAGAACGGTCTACCATAATTGAATGCGAATAGAGTTTCGTTTCTGTGCTGTTGACCGTTGAAGAGCCAACCCTGGGTTCAGCAGCCATGTCATGGTGAAATCTAGAACGGGCGATAATAATTGAAAACGTATACAAAACTGTGTGTCTGTGCTCTTGACCGTGAAAGAGTAGCCCCGAGAACCGATCCTGGTTTGAAACAGGTTATGCTCACCATAAAAATGCATTATCATCGAAACTGAACCAACAAGTTAAATTTCAACTTCATAAGATAAGAGAAAGTTTTTCTAATTCAGCTTGCAACATTTGACCTAAACAAACTAACATACACAAATAGTAACAAATATTGCTAGGTAAATAAAAGGTTGTAAAAAAGAGAAATTTATGCCGTAAAACCTTTTTGTAAATTATTGTTTTATTGTTCATTGCTTCTCAGGCTTGTTCGGGTGAGTACCCTTTCTAATTTTGTGTTGGTTACCTACTGTTTCTCATGGCTACAAAGTACATGTGCAAATTAAAAAAAAAACCATATGGGAGAACTGACAAACATTATTTATACCTTAATTTGGCCTCCTCTTAAAGCTTATAACCGGTTCACCAAATTTTCAGGACGGAACTCATTTGTATATTATATGTATCGATTGATTTTTGGCATCAGATTTTCATTGATAAAAAATTGGCGGCTTGTATGAATGTTTAAAATAAAGGTCGTTACACAACTGTCGGCCTTTCCTTTGTTGTGGATAACCGACTTTTCGCAGAGCTGAAGAATCCAATTTTATGTCGATGAACTTATTTATACTTTGGAGAAGAAAGTAATATTAAGGTTTAACCTTTGTAACAATTATCCGTTTGTTGTTTCCTTAACAAAGCGACCGGCGCTCAAAACTGGTTGTGGTCTATTTTTTTTTCAGGATTTGTAAATTTCAAAATTCTCTCTTAATAAATACGATTCACTAGGACGCCGACCGGACGGGAATAACATCGTTGTACCTAGCGGCCGTCGCTAGGTGTGTGTTTTTCATTATTTTTTATGATTTATACCCCGTACGGTGATGACCCATCCTATTGTCTAACGACTTTTATCTTACAGGCGGACGGATTTTATAACATCACGTGGCAGTACTCAAGTGGTCACCCACTCCAATACTGACCACTGCCCCGATGCTGCGTAACTTCGTTGATAACTTCGGGGTAACTTCGGGGAACCAGAGTTTTTACGCGGCTACGGACGTTACTTGTTCCAACTGTATACGTTGTCTTTCGTTGTCCCTTTAATCCAAATTAATTTCTTCATTAAAAAACAATGCATTCCTGCAATCAGATATTTATTTTGAAATCTTCCATCGGGAAAAGTACGACTAATTTAAAATGGCAGAATCGCTAGGTAAACCATTATTTATCGAAACCGGAGCGAGCACCATTTTGTTTTTTCACCCATTAATCCGTCCGACGCTAATAGTGCCTTGCACTTTGCGTCGTTTGACAGATCCGCGCGTAACCGTTTCGGCCGGCCCACATATATTATATAAATATATAATATACATGACTAACAAGATTAATTACTAGGAAACAAGAGGCAATTAATGAAAAAACGTTATTGTTAGTATTTATTTACAAAATCTACCAAAAAGTTGCTGCGCAGTTTTAGCGCGAAGGCTGGCTTTCGACCGGTTAAAGAACATTTTGGTTATACCTATTTTCTACCACTTCTCTTGTGCTGTCTAGGGTTGCGAAAATATTATTTAATACATAGAGTGTAAGATAGCAACTCGATTTCAGCGAAGCGTCTATAACAGGCAGAATTATGTGATTTGCTGTACTATCTTGCACATGTGGAGTGGGGCCGTTAATATCCCTCCGGATATCGGATGCTCGAAGCCGATAATAGGCTCATAGATTGCCTTCCGAAAGCATTGACTATGCAAATCATGATTCGAATACTCAAGAGGCATGCAGCTTTCCAAACGGAGATTACATTTGCCAAGAAAAATAGACAGCCGCAATTTAAAACCTTTCGTGATATGAACCATTTATTGTATTAGGACTGAGAAAATTTTAAGACAAACGCATATGTTCATATAAAAACGTATATACATTTTGGGAAATTTCATTTACGGCGGAAATCTATAGCTACCTTGTACTTTTGAACTACCTTGTACTTTTGAACTGTACTTTTATACACGAAATCCACATTGGGTGTATATTCGATCCATGGGAAAATAATACATGTAAATCATATTTTCTTCGAAAAGACCTGATCTGATTTCTTCGAAAAGATCTGTGATACGCATATGCTTGCGGTTTTCAAACATATAAGCAGTTTTAACATAAGCAAAATTACTGTTTCTATTTTAAAATTAACCCTTTAAGAAACCATGGGATATGTATATATATATATATATATATATATATATATATATATATATATATATTATATATATATATATATATATATATATATATATATATATATATATATATAATATATATATATATATATTTATATATATTATATATATATATATATATATATATAAATATTATATATATATATATATAATATATATATATATATATATATATATATATATATATATATATATATATATATATATATATATATATATATATATATATATATATATATCTATATATATATATATATATATATATATATATATATATATATATATATATATATATATATATTATATATATATATATATATATATATATATATATATATATAATATATATATATATATATATATATATATTTTTATATTTGATAAGTTTTGTAAAGAAATCCGTTTATAGGATGATATGTTTATTTAAAATAAAATTAGTAAAAGCTACTTACAAAGCAGCGAAGGAAATCCCAGCTTGGATCGGGAAATGCTAATATTTGAATGAGATATACTTACGGATGTGCACGACTTTCGACGGTGCAAGTAAGTTTAAAGGTCCTTTTGCAGTCGACTAACGATCACTATTCATCCATATATCTCAAAAATCAAGCTAATCCTTTTGCAACAAAAAATGCCTCCAATTGAGACGAAAATAAGCGAAAAAAATCAAAAATTAAACAAATTGATCACTTCGGCAAAGCCGTGACATAAATGAAGGTGACATATCGAAATAATTCAAATTTCGAATGCTACCCACATTTAAAATATGATGCAATTGGCTGAGTTTTGTTATTAACGAGCCATTAAATCGAAATAAAAATAAAAAAACTCCATATGCTTAATGAAATGAAAGAAGAAACTTCAATCTTAATTTCTGGCAGAGAAGTTTATAAAAAATGTTGTATAATGTTATCAAAATACGGTAAACCAGTAT